>JAUJPP010000001.1:13110355-13145223 GCA_030562195.1 Nipponacmea schrenckii
TTTGGAACGAAATTACAACCTTTAGAATTTTAAATTTTATCTCTTATATTATGCAACAATAATATACATTTTACTGGAATAATGGTCTAAGGGACGAAACTCTATTCAATATAAATTTTAAAATGTTAGGCCGACATGTGGTGTCTCAATGTTATACCCTGGCGACTTAAGACAACTTTAACCATTAGTGACCTTTCGATTTGTATATAGCTTCGACATTGTCTATCCAATGCTATATATATATTTTTTGTACGATATCTACTTTTGGTTTCATCGCCATCCGAAAATTGCGAATTTAATATATAAAACAATCTACATTGTATTGGGTATTATTCTCTACGTTTGGGCGATTTACAAATATGAGTTTCGGCGATCCGGATTTCTTTTTTAGATTAAACGACCCTCTATCCATTTTTTATTATGATTTTAACTTATTACGTATTTCGACTTTGGCGAAAACGTATTGTAATCGTTCGGATTATTTTATTTTTTTTTTTTTTTTTTTGTAATTCTTGGATGAGTTTGCAGACAAACTGGTAAAAGGTGCAGAAATTCTAAATCTACAGTTGATCTTAGAATGATTTCTATTATCAAATAAAACAAAACCGGAAGTTCTATCTCTGACAGGAAGTGAGAACCGGAAGTTCAGGTTTTTTTGCTTTAGCAAGTTTATTTTCAGTTCGATTTTGACCGGATTTTCAGATTTGAAAACTTCAATGTATTTGTAAACTAAAATTATAGGTTTTATGCAATTAGGTTGAATATTTTACCCACGATTTGCAATTCAATATTCAAGGGTCATCGGCAAAATTTTCAGACCGTGATTTCTCCTTTAATATAAATGGTAAAATTTTGAAACTTTCCCAGTTGATAGGCGATATGTTTATAATTTTTGAAAAAATGTGAAAAGAAAATCCACTTCCGGTTTAGCCTCAAATGACGTAATTACGTAACTTCCGGTCTATAACTGCTAGGTGAAAAGTGAAAACTGTTTTATAAATAACTTGTCAATAGTAATTGATTTGACCTAAATAATTAGGTCAAGCTGCCATATGGGCCGCCATTTTGAATTTTCGTTACAATTCTTAAATCCGAAATTCAGACACTACTGATAGACCGATTTTGATGAAATTTAGCACATAGATACAATGGATCATTATCTACCTTTTCTTGGAGACCGATTTTCAAATTTCGTATTTTCTTTCGAATTATTTAAATTTCGTTTTTTTCAAAATCAGGTCACTTTAAGGGGTACGGAAGGTGTGACCCACTTAATCTATACCTTGAAAATTAGGTCAAATAATATTCAATATATTGTCTACGAGTAGATATTTTTTAATTTGGCTTACTTAAAAAATTCATAGAGATAAGTGTACTTAAATACAGAAAAAATTGATAATTTTCATATTTTCGCCATCATTAACCGTTACGGAAGGTGTGACCTAATTATTTTATGACTTTGAAAACTAGGTCAAATGATATTCAATATATTGTCTAGATGTAGGTAATTGCAAATTTAGCCTATATAATATTTTAAGGCTCTCGAAATACGTTCATAATTGTAAGCAATTCTAGTTATCTATCTTAATTGATGATGAGGGCTAAGGATGGGGAGGGGCAAAGACGGGAAAGGGGGGTAATGGGTATGGGAGCGTTTGTTATGAAATCAAAATCCGTTTCTGATGCACATTTTTTTATTTTAATAAACCCTTTTATGTCTTTTGCTTAACGAACGAATCCCTGGATGGAACGCACTGCTTCAGTCCCGTTAGGCGTACGGCTCTAGTTTTTTTTTTTTTTGGGAAGCTCGCTAGCCCAAACGGAAAAAGATAGACTATTTCTGTTTTCACCAATGGTTTTTATATGGGCTTGAATCAAAAATGAATATCTAACCTGAAATTTTGGTTAAACCGAAAGTGGCTAATTGCATAATATGCAAATAAGATTTCAAGCTAGCTGGGGCCCAAATAGTCGCATCGGTCTGAAATTTACAGGATATAGATAGATAGGCAGCGCAATTAAAACTACATCATCAAAATTTTTTGATCATTTCCCGGGTTTTTTTCGTCTCATGTCGGGCGACCCTGCTTCCGATGTAATTCAAGATTCTAAACAAAATCAGTATATTTAAGCTATACTAAATGATTTTAATCCCCTGAGATGAAGAAAAATTAAATTGAATGTTGCGCATGCGCTGTTTTCAAAAAGGGCAAATTTTCTTAAAAATTTAATAAGTCCGCCAATTATTAACCCATTTTTATGATTTTGGTGTCTATCGAACCTTGATACTTTATCTAAAAAATGTTGGGAACGAATTTTGATTTTCGAATTTGAATTTTTTTTATGCCTGTTCAAATTTTTTCGAAAATTTAAAACTCTATATCTCGTGACCTTGACCTTAAATGACCTTGACATTTGAGATGTAGAATGTCATTGACCTCACTGTCTATAGATGTGCTGATATTAATATTAACTTCCGGTTTTATAGCCCACCGAAATCTGACTATTTTGCAATTTTGGACGGTTATGTTACACTTTCGGGCTCTAATGTTCGGATCGATCTGAAATTTACAGGATATAGATAGATACGCAACACAATTAAAACTATATCATAAAAATTTTTTTGATCACTTCCGGTTTGGGCGTGGGGACTTCCGTTTTTTTTTTATCTCATTTCAGGCGACCCCTACATCCCGTGTAATTCAAGAATGTAAGCAAAAACAGTACATTAGCTATACAAAATAATTTGCACCCCTCGAAAAGAAAAAATTCCAATTGCTAATAAAATTTATTTATTTTTTTGTAAAATTTTTGCATACAAATTCAAAAAAAATCTCTTTTTAAAGCTGTGAATTAGCAAATTATCACATAGCTTGAATTTTCTCTCTATGTTAATTACAACCAATAGAGAGAATATAAAAGTTTAAATTTCATGACAAATTGTCATCTTACTACCTACTTAAATTTTGGTTTGGAATTTATGTAAATATCCTACCGAAATCTTAGACATGTACAAAAATCTAATAAGGAACTGATAGTAGAAACTTATAGTAGAAAAAATTGCCTATATAGCGGAAAGTTTACGCTTACAATTGTAGGCTGAAAAGTACCGGAATTGAAAGCTAGCAGGTTAGAAGTTTCAAAATGTTCGAAATCCATGGGATAACGCATAGTTGCCACGCTCGGAGCTGTTCACAGTTCTAGTTAATTTTTTTTTTATCAGAATCTGGTACTGACTGAGTGTTGAGGCATGTTCTCTAGTCTTGTCTTCACCTAGACCGACATGTTAACTCTAAATAATCCTACCTTCAAGACTGTGTATAGCCATAGCCATAGGCCTAGACAAAATCGCTTCTGCAAATCATTTATAGAAGTTAGCACCGCTGGTAGGTGTTAGTTTCTGAAAATTTCATCTAAATCACTTTTATTAGCAAAAAGCTTTCAAATCTTCCACAACTTACACAGACGCCATTAATGATGTCGACGCTTGACTGTTCAAACAAAAGGTTTGTTTTCATTTTGTGACCTTGGTCATTATACGATACCAAATCGGAATCATGAAAATTCGGACCAATGACAACTAAGACTTGGCCTAGGCCTACTCATTTTTTTTTAAGTGTATTTGTTTAAAATAATATGTTTTTCGAAAAATGGACATCCTAACACGCCCGGACATCTCAAACTGTGTCCATTACAGTTTGAAATGTCCGCGACTAGTGCGCATGTGCCATTGGACATTTCAAACTGCTGGAAATCTCAAACTGTCACACCGGAACCTGAGGTGAAACTGAAACTATATTAGTAAACTTATTCGACCAATCCGTTTCGCCGTCCTGTAGGGTTGAAAACAATCAGGAGGATCAAAGAAATATTTCATCGGGGACATTCTTGCAGAGATCTGCATTTACACAAGGTGATTGTCGGTCTCGAGTTTACACAATCTATCAGGTCCCGCCTGAGAACAGCTCCGACCAGAATTGGAACCGTTTATTTGACACAAAATTCATCTGTACAGTTTTGAGAACCGTTCTAAGAATGGATAAATTTTGTAATGTAAACGGGGTTGATTCAAATATGTTATATTAAACATTGTACCAATGTTTTACAACAACAAAAAAACCATTTAAGTTCATTATGTATATTAGTCGATTGTTAAAAACAACAAAAAGTAAACGATAAAGAGTCAAATAAAATTGGCCATTGTTTTGAAATGATAAAATTGATGTATCATAAGACAAAACAAATATGATAGAATTATCTCTACGCGTCGATTGTGATAAATGGACAAAAGGTACAAGATTTTTAGGCAGATATATGGTAAATGAAAAAATAGGTCATTGTTTTGAAATGATAAAATCTGTATCTAAACAAATGTCCGTATATATGATGGAATTATCTCTACACTTTCATTAACTAATCACTCATTAACTAATCACTCATTTAAAAGTCTTTTGTGTGTTTACTACTTTATGTTGTTGGTATCATGTAAAAAATTTCCTAAAATGCCAGTGAAAAAATTTCTTTTGAAAAGATTTTAACTGTTAGCTTGTTTACGGTGGCCCATATACGACAAGATCATTATATCTAATTTTGAATAAAAAAGCTTCTCTTTTTATTTTAGAACTTTGACTTTATTTGAAAACTTAATTTTTCAACTTAGTGGGGAACATTTTTCACGTGATGATAATTCAATGATTTTTTATCACAAAACTTGATTTATCACCCTGTTTGAAAATAATTTTCACCCATCGTAATACGCCCACATTGATAATAGCAGCCGATTCTTTCGGGGTGTTGACAAGAGTTAGCGGTAATGGAAAGAGTTTTCTAATTTCCAAAAGGGTTTATCATATCAAGAAATCAGATCTCTCTTATATTCATTATAAATTCAACGCATTTTGAAGAACAACGGCAATAACTCGTACATTTTTTGATTTGTTTGATTTTCAATCAGCCAATGTTTCATCAAATTGCACCGGCCAACTATCTCTCTATCGTTTCCACAAAGAATTTAAGAACAGGGGCCATAACTCATGTAAACGACTCACTACCACAGTCAGATACAATCTGACGGCCTTTGGCATAAACGATAGGATTCGAATATAGATCTATGGTAAAGTGAATAAGTGTCTCTCGCACAATTGGGTTTGACAGACAAATATATAGTCGTCATATTGTTTCGGTTTGTTGTTCTGACTAAATTGGCAAGAATATTGTTTATCATATAAGTAGTTTCTTTGAAAAAAGGTTCCGGTAAAATGGCGTAATTTAGAGGAATAGTGGGTTGTAACATTACGGTTAAGTAATGTTACGAAAGCACAGGCGCAGGTATGTAGGGGTAACCTCTAGTTAGATAGTATTGTTGTGGAGCTAGTTTGAAAATATAAAATATTTAAAATGAAGTTCACAAGCTCCTGAATCTGAAATATATATACTAGTTCACACATGAACATTATTATCCATGGTAATTATAATAACATTTGTATTGGTTGAACTGAGGAATTTGTCCAAAACACGACTAAAATGTAAGAAAGATACATGAATAAGGTTTGGTAAAATGTCAGTGGTAAGCTATAACATAAAAACCAATAAGGTTTTAAATAAGTTTTATGAAATTATGCAAGGAGGAGTTATCTACAACGCATTTTCTTGCAATTCTTTGTAAAAATGGATAACTTTTCGAGGAACTTGACCAGCTGTATTGTTGTATTGTTGTCTTTGAATCAGTACCAGGTTGTTCGTAAATCTGTTCAATCTAAATAAATTTAAGGTTTGTTATTTGGTAGCGGGGTTGATTAAAGTGTTTCAAAACGGTTTTTTATACGCCCACATTATAATGTGGTCGTATATTGTCGTCACCCCTGTCCGTCCGTCTGTCGGTCCGTCGGTCCGTCCGTCCGTCCGTCCACAATTGCTTGTGAACGCAATAGAGGCTACAGTTTTTGTCGGATTTGAATGAAACTTGCTGTGATCATTTATATTGATGAGATCTCGGACAAGTTCGAAATTGGCAATTTTTTGATGAACGGTTTTTGAGTCATTGCACTTGACTTAGTAAAAACGCGTCAAAATTGGCTTGTGAACGCGATAGAGACTACAGTTTTCATCGGATTTAAATGAAACTTTCTGTGATCATTAATATTGATGAGATCTTGGACAAGTTCGAAATTGGCGATTTTTCGATGAACGGTTTTTGAGTTATTGCACTTGACTTAGCCAAAACGCGTCAAAATTGGCTTGTGAACGCGATAGACACTACAGTTTTCATCGGATTTAAATGAAACTTTCTGTGATCATTATTATTGATGAAATCTCGGACAAGTTCGAAATTGGCGATTTTTCGATGAACGGTTTTTGAGTTATTGCACTTGACTTAGCCAAAACGCGTCAAAATTGGCTAGTGAACGCAATAGAGACTACAGTTTTCATCAGATTTGTTTGAAACTTGCTGTGATCATTTATATTGATGCGATCTTGGACAAGTTCGAAATTGGTGATTTTTCGATGAACAGTTTTTGAGTTATTGCACTTGACTTAGCCAAAACGCGTCAAAATTGGCTTGTGAACGCGATAGACACTACAGTTTTCATCGAATTTAAATGAAACTTTCTGTGATCATTATTATTGATGAGATCTCGGACAAGTTCGAAATTGGCGATTTTTCGATGAACGGTTTTTGAGTTATTGCACTTGACTTAGCCAAAACGCGTCAAAATTGGCTTGTGAACGCAACAGAGACTACAGTTTTCATCAGATTTGAATGAAACTTGCTGTGATCATTTATATTGATGCGATCTTGGACAAGTGCGAAATTGGCAATTTTTCGATGAATGGTTTTTTTGAGTTATTGCACTTCACTTAGCAAAAACGCGTCAAAATTGACTTGGACAAGTTTGATCATGACGATTTTTGGGTGAACGTTTTTTGAGTTATTGGCCTTGACTGAGTCAAATTGCGTCGAAATAGACTTGTGAACACGATAGAGACAACAGTTTTCATCTGATTGGAATGGAATTTGGTGTGATCATTGAAGTTGATGTCATCTTGGTCAAGTTCGAAATTGACATTTCGATATACTGTTGAGTTATTGCACTTGACTTAGTCAAAACGTGGTTTGTGATTGCGATAGACAATACAGTTTTCATCTGATTTTAATGAAATTTGGTGTGAACATTTATATTGACGAGAACTTGGATTAGACCTAAATAATCTTAGATTTTTTGCCTGTGTTAAAACAGAAAATATATTTTAAAGTGGGCGTATCTTGCTAGGCAACCGCTTGTTTAATTTTATTTTTTAGAGTATTGTCAGACTTATGATGATTAAAACGAACCCTTAATGAATTTTTGTCTCTCCAACGTATTGTTGGTCACATTTTGTGCAAGAAATAAGGTAATTAATATTTGAGGTTGTATAATTGAGTTTGTCATTTACTTGAAATGTGGAATCTGTACGTCTATTTCGAAAACAATTATTTGACAAAATGAAGGGACATGTTTGACAGCGTTTGTTGTTACAAGCATGAACTGTAGAATTTGGTAATGGTAAAGGATTCAAAATGTTTTTAGCAAAGATTTCAACAACTGTGTAGCTCTCTGCTTCTGAAATGTAAATCTTCCCTATTCAGAATGACACAAAATGAACCTTTGTCACTCTATGATTATAATAAAAATGTTATCATTGCTGTGGTCTTAAATTGACTTAAACACATGAAAGGAAAAAAAAAACATATACATTTTGTACCTTCTCTAGGATAGAAGATCAAGAACATTTATTACTAATTTGCTCTTTCTACAAAGAAAAGAAAATATTTTTCCAAATTCCCAAAGAAACCATTTGATTCTTTAAGTACAAACTTTCTAAAGCTTCTTTTATATTATCCTAAAACGATTGCAAAATCCTTTGCATTATAATTTGCCAAAGTGCTATTTTTAAACTAAATTCCACCAGTAGAAGATTGTCTTATATTAATTTATTAGTATATGTGAAATCTACAATTTATATCTAAATTTTTTATTATAAAGTGTAATGAACTATATTAGAAATAATACCATTTTTTTATGTGTATTTCATTTTATACACACTAATGTGGATGTATATCGCTGTTTCCCTTTTCCATTCGTTGGCTTGTGAACTCGATATAGGACATAGTTTTTGACTGAGTGAAGGTTAATATCCACACGGTCGTGAACAATTTGAATTTGTGTATGATTCGAGAAATGTTCAAGAGTTTCAAGCACATGTTTAATCTAATGTCTATATCCACAATTATCGAAATATGATAACCTTAATATATATTTAAAATGAATTGAAAGTAACTTTACTATAAGTTTTGCCAGAATCGTATACATTTTACTAAATCCCTAAATTCGCATGTAAGAATTTTTTGTATGATTCGACAAATATTGATGGTAGCCCTAGATAAACTGAAAAATTATTAAGCGTATCTTGTTTTTCAACCGCTTTTATTTTTAATTGCCAACCATTCAATCATTTGTATTCTATCATATTTTATTCTGTCCTCTAATGATGTATATCAAATTAAACTTATCTCTTATCTCCCTGTTTTATTGAATAGTTAAAAGTTTCGTTATTGTCCTTTTTTCCCTATATAAATGACCACTATTAATTCGTTTACAGTACATTTAGGCTGAGCAGCAGATCAGGTAGAATTTTAGTTTTTCAATCTTTGGTTGTCATGATGTAATCTCAATGACATGTGAGTTGTTGTGTTTCTAAGATTTGAACTTTTATTCGTCATATTTTTTCTTTATTTTTTAGCAATAGTAAAACCTTTTATTTGAACTCTTAACATTTTTTGATCATATCATTATGCACTATAAGCTAAACAAAATCAGGCAAGAGCGAGAAATCGAGTAAAAGAGTGAGAAATTGAGTAAAATGTGTCTTTTTCTTTTTCGCTTTCAGGCCCCATTTCTCGCCTAATCGTATTATAAGAAAAATAAAAGCACATAAAATCGATTACGAATGAATGTATAGAAATCAAAAATCAGTTTCGTTTAGTTTATAGAACCACATTTTTTATGTCGACGAAACTTAGCCTATACACCAATTTTGAAAAACACAAATTTTTATGATTATGGTTTTGAAGTCTTCACCAAAAGAAAATAACCCTGATGTTACAGGTGCTTCATATAAAAACCTCCCTGATGCTGAAAATGCTTTAACTTCTTCAGTGTTCGTCGGCATAAACCAAACTGTTTATTATTTTTTTAATTGCAATTTAATACGTGAATTTTTTTAATCATAGCCAAACATTGTTACCGCCATCTAACTGTATTTCAGGAAGATAATGAAACGTTTTGTCACCAGACTTTCAAAACATTTTCCAATTAATAATAAAACACAGTTTTCAATGAATTTCATGTTTACGGACATAACAAGAATTATAGTTATCTAATTATCATTTCAGAATAGAAAGTTGAAACAGTTTAATACAAACCCTTAATACCTATAGACGAGATGAAGCTAACAATTTGTCTTTTGATGTTGGTTGTTTTAATATATGTGAACGCTGTTGTTCTGCCTCCTGGGGTTCAGCGACGTCGAAATGTTGTTTTCGCCGATGCAGAACAAGGTATGTTTCAATTTAGTCATGCACATTGTTTCAAAGTGTTCACTATAACTGTTTTTTTTCCAAAAAGGACACACAATTTTTCTAGTTTTTATATGTATTACGGGGCTATTTGAAGCTTTTATTTAAATCCCTTCTTGTTTTGTTCCAAATGTATATATATGTTTGGTTTGAATAATAACAATTCAAGTCCAAATTAATGTGGGCGTATACATTTTTTGGAAACGATAGAGAGTTGGTTTCTTGATAGGTTTTGATGAAACTTGAGTATTTCTTTTGAAAACACGTTTCATTTAATGTGGACATGATTGATAGTTTCTCATTGTTTTTTTTAAGAAACTTGGTAATCTTATTGATAAATTAGACCAATGGAAAAATATTAAGTATGAGTTATTTCCCCTCATCCTGAATTCTTTGGTGTTTGTAATAAGACAAAGATAAGATGAGCTATTTTGAAAATCAGACCAATCGAAATATTCACTATTAGTTACTTCTATTGCAATTATTGTGGATATGACAGAGAGCTGGTGTTTTGATGAAACCTATTGAAAATTAGAAAAGGTATTTATCGATAACTTATCAACCTCGCGGAAGGTATTGCCTGCTATAACAAATGTGGACGTGTAACGATGGCCATCGCTATATTTCAATCAGGTCATGGTATTATTTAGAGCATTAACTATATCAGATATAATAAAAGACATGCACAAGGGTTATTTATATGTATTGAGGGTATTTATATCTTCTATTTGTAACAATTTTATGGTTCTCTTAAACATTTAAAAACACATAGAATAAATTACGTACGATTTTCTAATTTATTTTTTTGAAAAGATATGGTCGCATTCGGCCATTGATCCCTAAATTCGTGTGAAATATAAAATGAATCTATAAATGTGTCTTCTTTGTTTGTTGATTTAGCTGCTGGCAACAAATATGGTGCTCCTCTTCCTGGTGGCATATATCGACGTCGCAATGTTGACTCTGTTGTCGACCGCGAAGAAGAAGAACACGGTATGTATCATTGAAAGATACACCATTTTTTAATTGTTTGAATTAGTCAGAGCATATCACGATGAATGCTTTTTTTGCAGAAACAAGACCAGAGTTGAAGAATAACAAAATAACCATAAAAAAATTCCCTTCCCTTACTTCACAGAAAACTGTTAACATTCCGAACAAAATATTTTGTAGCTGTAAGCATCCGACCTGATTTCGGAGGCGTGGCAAAAACTTTGGAACACTCGATTCAAATTGTCAGGTGATGTGCTTCTTGCAATTCCAGTAATACTAAGCATTTTATACCACCACTATTGGTTATATTGTCAGCAAGCTCTGTTATTAGTGACGTCATAAAATATTCATTTAAATTTAGAATTTATTTTTCAGTTACATTTCATTGACCAAGGTGAAGAAAATTTGCTTGATGTATTTGAAGAAAATAAACTAACTACATTGTATTCTTATGTTAGATATACGAGGGCTCGATTGCAAAATTTGAAAGACCCATACTAATATTCCGCGGTTTTCAGTAATTTTTCTTAATAGCCGCCTTGTCAGGTTTATATACACATTCGCCAGAGATATTGCGAAGCGTTGCTGCAGATCAACAAGAGATTTTATACAGACGCCCTTAAATACAAACTGGCGAACGTTAAGCCCCTTTTTATCATGGGATTCAGGTCACATCCATGGTTACAGATCACTTTAAATATATCACTATATCTGCATAGAAACGGCATAAATTGTCTCAGGACGTCCGGAATCTAATAAGTTTTCTGCTGGACTGTCGATATCATTATTACTTCGTTGGAAAAAACATATTTAACCCTCTCTTTGGATAATAAACCATACTAGAAATATGTCGAGTGGTCAGTCACCGATTAACGATTATCACGTCATGCACCATGGTAATGTTTTTTTTTTTGACCTAGTTGCTTTCCTAAGGCAATGCTTGAATTCCGTTGCCCGATTACTAGTGGACTGGAAGGGACATCATAATAAAAACTATAGTGAAGACCATTTTTTTTTTTGGAAGCTCGCTATCCCAAATTGAAAATAATAGAAAATATCTGTTTTGATCATAGTTTTTCTCATAGACTTTCGGTTTCTCGAATTACCTAGGGCGACCCTGTTTTCCGGTGTAATTCATAAATGTAGACCAAAACAGTACCTGAAGAAGGATATATATTATCCGAAATCCGGATCGCGTTTTAAATGAGGATTATTTTCTAAATATTTGTAAGTTTTGTTTGTTAAAATTTTTTTATTAATTTTGTAAATATTTTGTTATCTTCGTCATAAGATAACTGTAAAAATAAAATATTTTCTATTTATATTGATATTTACAAATTGCTTTGAGCTGTCATGGACTATAATTCTACTTGGTATTACCCCCGGAATCGCCATCATAGAAACTTTCGCTCTCGTGAAAACTATGCACACTCTCGCTCCCATGGAAACAATCAACCTTATGGATACTCTCGTCAGTATGGCCAACCTCACCCGCATAGAAACCTCCAGCAATATGGCAACTACCAA
Source organism: Nipponacmea schrenckii (assembly GCA_030562195.1). Lineage (NCBI taxonomy): Eukaryota > Metazoa > Mollusca > Gastropoda > Lottiidae > Nipponacmea > Nipponacmea schrenckii. Next base: position 13,122,492 of record JAUJPP010000001.1, read on the forward strand.
CCGAATCAACAGTCTCGATACGCACACAGAACCCAAGAATATAGACAACATAATCAGCAAAGACGGACAACAACCCTATAGTGAGGATATTTTACCAAGTTTTGCAATGTTTACATCATGTATCAATTCTTTCAACGCAAGCTAATAATGGTCAACCTACTCGCGGTTTCTTATTCAAAATTAATGATTTGGATCGATTTGTAAAACCAGCACTTAAGACTTCAGTCATTACCTCTTCAATTCAAACTATTAATAAACTTTGGGCAAAAGACGTGGCATTGGCTTTAACTACTCCCTTGAGTCTATGCTTGCAGAAAAAATCAACTTGATTAAGTCACGCAATTTTTCAGATCAAAATTTAAAACAGTTCTCGTCGGAAGCAATCAAATGGGCTAAAAATTCATATCGTCGAGTACAAAAGGAAACTCTTGATAAATTTACGCGCACTATCGAATCTCTAAAAGTTATAGACCATATTTCGGATCGCCGCATGGATGTAGACATTGCTGTTCACTCTTCGTCACCTCCTATGTACCAAGAACCATCCACCCGTTTCACAATGCCCATCCAAAACTCATCGAAGAAACGGCAGCATTCACCACCGGATAACATTCCCAGCACATCATCCGAACTATTTTTTCCAACACCCAAACGCCAAAATACCATAACCAAGCCAGCACTAGCAAATACGCCCATAACCAATTATGCTCGGCCACTACAAACGACTTCAGCCAGACCTTCCACTTCAGCAAAGTCCGACCCACCAACCCCACAACCCCAACGAAAACACCAAACTCGTCGCCGCCTAAGTCTCGGTCAGCAACCAAAGTCAGCACACAATAAACCACGCCGCAATGAGCATGAAAACAGAAAGAATCACCGGACTTTGCCTGAAATCTTAAAACCCATCCTTATACTAGGTTCATCCAATATCTCTCGCATCCCGGAAATTAATAAAGATACACAAGCCGAATCTTTTCCAGGGGCTCGCATCAGCCACCTTTTTAACATTCTTTACAAAGCAGTTCTCATATATAGGCCAGTTGGCTTCAGAATAATGACTGACAATGAAATTGGATTTCATACGACACACCGGCACCGTACATATGTATTACATACATAAATAAATACAACCAAACTACAAATACCGAATCATATCAAACAAACAAACCAAAAATACACGTATATCAAATACCAAGTGTGTCGACTGAACTGACCAATTTATCTCAAACAATTCACAAACTCACGTTAACACGTGACTGAACCCCAACTCATCACTATGAGAAATTGATTTCACTCTATTAAAACCGATTTAAATCACATTTCTCATATATAGGCCAGTTGGCTTCAGAATAATGACTGACAATGAAATTGGATTTCATACGACACACCGGCATTGAACAAAAAGAACGGGCACGAATTGGATCGATCAGATATCCTTATCTCACTATTTACAAAACCTTATTGTCTCCCCACTCATTTATAGTCCGAGATTTGCAGAAACTTGCAATCTATGCGATAAGTCATCCTTTACATATCCATCCTTTGCCCTTTCCGATTTCCACCTTCCATGTCTTTTGAATAAACGGTCAGGAATATTAGAATTAGCTGCTAACGATGCACCACCTGAACGAAAACTGTGAAGTCCGAAATCCCTAATATTACGAACGAAAGGTTTAAACAAAACAATAAAATTCTCACGAAACCTGCTATAGGTCATAGGTTTATCTTCTGAAATTAATACCGAAACACCTTTACGTTTCTTTATGTTCCTAAATATAAATTCACTTCCACCGTTCTTTATACCGGCACGATTTAAATAAATCTCCAAATGTCTAACTGGACACAATTTACCATTGGTACGCGCTATAACTGTCCATGCTCCATCACGATAAACATCAGTTTTAGATTGCTCAATAAATAAAGTCAAATGAGTGGAAGAAATCTGAACATCCGATCGAACCAAATTCAATACCTCAGAACTTCGCAAAAAACCTGCAAAAGACAATAAACACATTGTTATAGTTCTTAAAATCAATAAATCATTTTCCGAATACATTGTATCATACATTTTGTTTAATATATCTAAAGTCATTGGTTCCTTTTTAACAGTTGGTCTCGAAAGTTTTCTTTTTGCTCCTTCAAAAACATTTTTAACAAGTTGTGAATCTGTAGGTGAACATTTCCCAACAATATCATGCACCCATTTTATGCCATAAAAAGCCTCTGACAAAGAACTAGAAGATAACCCTTTCTCTGATAAATACAACAAATACAGAGATAATTTAAGTGGTGAAACAGGATATAATTGTGTTTCGGAAAAACTATTGTCCAATCCCCATTTCCTAAATTTCATATAACTATAATAATATTTTCTGGTTGTAGAATCTGCTCTAGAATGTTGGAGTAAATTAGCTACGCCTGTCAATTTTAATCTCAATGCAATTGGTAATGAATTGATTTCCTCACTACTTTTAACACCCTGTGAAAATAAACGTATAATAACAAATTAGAACATCAACAATCTAATTTAACTCAAAAATTATATTATCATTGCTTTACAACCTCAATTTTCATGACTTTACATCCTGTAGTATCATGACTCTACCTACAGTCTGTATTATAATGGCTCAACAACCTGTATTATAATGGCTCAACAACCTGTATTATAATGGCTCTGCAGCCTGTATTATAATGGCTCTGCAGCCTGTATTATCATGGCTCTACAGCCTGTATTATAATGGCTCTGCAGCCTCTTAATTCTACCTAAAATCAATTTTTAATGCTAACATTTTAAAGTGTAAATCCCTTTTCCCAAAAATTCCTTTCTTCAGTTTTCCAGGAACATAAGAATCTTTGTCATTAGGTATAAATAACGCACATTTCACAGCAGTTATAAACCTGCTTCCATCTGGTGACAATATAGGCCAAAATCTGCCAGATTTCCAAAAAGGAATAATAAGAGTTCCATAGGCACAACACTTTTCCATATGACGGATAACTCTTGTTATCAGATAAACTGGTGGAACAAACCACCCGTTATACCCATACCAATCAAATGCAAAAGCATCAATTCCGAAAGAACCGACATTCCAAAATCTAGAACAAAATCTTGGCAATTTTTTATTATGGTCTGATGCAAACCAATCAACCTGATAAGGTCCCCAAATATAATTCAGATATTGAAAAATTTGAGACGAAACTGACCAATCATCAACATCTTTAATTTTACTAAGAAAGTCGGCTTTCTCATTTTCGGTTCTTGGAATCCATTCCATTTCCAAAGATATTCCATTTATCAGAGCAAAATGAAAAATATCCAAAGCTATATCTTGCAAATCACGCTTCATACTGCCCTTTTCCACAATTCTACAGACATTTTGATTATCTGAAAACCACTTTACCCGATGCGATTTAACACAATTACCTAACGATTTCAAAACTTTGCATACTGCAGATAATTCCCGCCAAGTGGAACTTTTCACACTTTCAATAGCATCCCAATTTCCATGTACATTGCTTTGACTAAATTGTACACAATAACCACCATAACCGGAGCCACTAGCATCCGAATAAACAATTCTATCACATGATGGATTAAACCCAATCTCTTTCTTATTAATATCAATCAAATTTTTATCCCAAAATCTCAATTAATCTACTGAATCATTCGTGATATGAATTTTATCCCACCATGATTCGGCATTCAGAATGTTACCTGATAAACATTTAGTCATTAACTGAGTAATGTTACCCAGAACAATCGAAGTAGAAATAATCTGTCCAACAACACTGGCAATCTTTCTCACGGATATTTTCCTACATTTGTCAGTGTCCATCAAAATTTGGGAACACATGTTCTGAGTTTTTCAATTCTATAGTTAGGTATATTTATAAATCCCTCATCAGTATTTAACTCTAGCCCAAGAAAAATTAACTGTTGTACGGGATCCCACAAAGACTTATCTCCCTTTGGTACAAATCCAGGGGCAATGAGATCGGTTTTAATGGAAAATGAATCTAATGCGGCCCTTTCTTTCGACTCGTTACAACCTAAACCGTCATCAAGAAACATTAACATCTGTTTACCTTCGCCTCTCCATATCTCTACCAAAGGTCTAGTAACTTTCGTGAAAATATACGGAGCTGTGCTAAGTCCAAACGGGAGAACAACAAATTCAAAATAAGTCTTTTTTCCAAATAAATCCCATGCGAATCCTAAATATGTCGTGTGCGAAGGGAAAATATCAATATGGTGATAAGCTGAGTGTAAATCAAACTTATACATCCAAGAACCTTCCGATATATACATTAAAGCAGTTCTAATATCATCATATTTTACTGATTGCTTCCACAAATGCTTATTTACAGTTCGTAAATCCAAAATTAAACGTTTCTTTCCACATTTCTGAACCGATACTGTCAAGGGGTTGACTATGGTGGGCCGTGTCTGACATATCCTAACTAATCTTCTTCTAAACAACTCTCTAATTGCTTGTGTAACGAATTCACAATGGTGTTTAGATGACTTATTATTGTCAAGCTCAATTGATTCTGGAATAGTGAAAAAAGGTATTCTGTAACCGTTCTCAATTGTGTCAATTATAAAATCATTTGCTCTAATCTCCTTCCAGAAATTTACATGCGATTTTAACCTTCCTTTAACGTATATATCGCAACTACCATTTTCATATTCAAAATAATCATCAGAAAATGGTCTTGTCATTGAAATCATCAACAAGAAAATCAATTGAATACTTATCTAATACAAAGTTATCTCTTTCAATAGGATTCGCCTTATTCAACGCTTCCGGGACAGTCCCTCCTGAAATGGTTGAAACTCCCACAGGAAAAGCATGAACCATATCTTTGTCGACGAAACTGCTGTTCGCCTTGTCCACCGTAAGGTTGAAACTGTTCCACGAAAATTACTCTGATTTGGAGCACCGACAGCAAAACTAGGCGTGCGAGATTTCCCAAACTGCTTCGATCTTCTTTCTTTTATTTTCTTTACAGCTTTACCTTCCGCCTTATATATCCTTTTCTCATCATCAGAATCACTAGCCAATGGGTTCTGTTCATACTGCCTTACTGTTTCCCAACCGCCTTCTGAACTATCTGCTAATTTAAGTATCTTATTCCTCTTCTTCAAACCGACTAAACACTCTTCTTTAAACCTGTTCCCCTGATCTTGAATCTCTTTCCAAATATCAGCTAAAGTTGGTTCTCTATCCATGATAAAACAAATCGAATTACTTAATTATAGAGAACCAAAAATACACGTATATCAAATACCAAGTGTGTCGACTGAACTGACCAATTTATCTCAAACAATTCACAAACTCACGTAAACACGTGACTGAACCCCAACTCATCACTATGAGAAATTGATTTCACTCTATTAAAACCGATTTAAATCACATATCCCACCACGATCCCACAGAAAGTCTTGTTCCACGTAGGCATCAACAACCGCACAGAAAATGGTGAATCAATCCACAAACAGATATTAGAATTAGCAAACCTCGCCAAAACCAAATTTCCCTCTGCTACTATTTTTAGCACCCAGATACCAATTTCCGCTGCTCTGAACCGCGTTGAACCTAATGAAACTGCCAATCTCAGAAGATATAATCACCTGATTTACCACAAACCTTCTCCAGTCACTGGACGGCCCCCACTGCCCGAAGTATCTGTGCTAAATGGATCTCCCATTTAAACTGATCGCGGGGGGAAGTATTCCGAGTTTAGGTAAAACTGTAGTTAATCTCAGTACACGAAAACTTTCTCCCTTAGAAAACCAACTTTTAGATCGCGGACTTACCTTTATTCCTACGTCAAAACCTGTTTCAAACCTACCAATTTTGTCTTCAGTTAACGAATTGTCTCGAACCTTTAAGCTTAATTACTTCTTCCGTGAAAAACTAGGCCGCGGTAAACGTACCAAATTTATCGAAAAAACCGGTTGGATTCCTCCAGAAAGCGCTATCGACGACGGTATATTTTCAATTTGCGAAAATATGTACGAAGAAGTTTCTCGGTTGCCTATTGTAAACGAGAAGAATAATCTTACTAATTTTGAGAGAAAAACATTAAATGAATTGAAAAATGATCAGAGCATTATCATTCGAAAAAGCGACAAAGGCAGTTGTTGTGTCGTACAAGACCGCGTTGACTACATTTCTGAAATTGATCATCAACTTAATAAAGCACATCATTATCGCGAACTTGAGATACCAATTTTCATGGAAACGGCGAAAAGAATCAATGATATATTAAAAGTTTTAGTCTCAAAAAATGTTATTTCTGAAGCTCAATTTGACTACCTATCCGCAGATCAAAATATCAGACCACGGCATATTTACACTCTTCCCAAAATACATAAAGATCCAGAAACCGGATGGTTTGTTCCAAATAAAATTCCAAAAGGAAGACCTATTATTTCAGACTGCGCGAGCGAATCATACCGAGTTTCCGAGTACATTGACCATTTTTTATTACCATTGGCATGTCAGCACCCTTCCTATCTAAAAGATACTACCGATTTTGTCGAAAAAATAAAGCAATTAAATATTCCTGTACTCATGTACCTATTTCTCATTATTTTCAAAACAAAAAGACCGGCAAATATTTCATCATGCGTGACCAACTTTCTTGTGTTGACCAAAATTTAATATACCTAATTTCTTGTAAAAAATGCGAAGTCCAATATGTTGGCGAAACAAAAATTATGTTAAGAACCCGTTTTAATGGCCATCGTTACGATATCGTACATGGCAAAAACAGACCTATTGCGAACCACTTTAACCTCCCTGACCACTCCATTGAAGACTTGGTAATTATGCCTATTGAGGCGGTTATGTCGATGCCTAATATTAAGCCAAAACATAGAAGATTGCAGCGCGAGAGCTATTAGATTGACCAGTTGGACACAGTATATCAGAATGGCTTAAACCTTCAGCATGACAACCAATATAACCCCTTCATCACCACCTATAATCATACTGCTACCCAACGCATCGGTAATTGTAAAAAATTACTATAAAACTCTACACAACAGAAAATATCCACAGGTTTATACTAAAAGAATTGTCTTACCCGCGTTCAAGAGGAATAAAAATCTTAGTAACCATTTAGTCCATGCAGACTTGAACCACTGCAAAACCTTTTTTCAAATCCATAACTGTTTTATATTATATATATATCACATATTACCTTAAATAATTATTAAGTCAAATGTCATCAAGCATACACTTTAGTTTATTATTGGTCAATGGGCTTCCAGTATTTTGAACAGGATAATGAGGACCAAAATTAAAAAGTTATTTTGTTTTTTTTAGATTTGGATTTCAGAACCGTTGAAAGATCAAGACTTCCATACTTTTCATGATTATAACCTTAACCATTTTTAACTATTGTTTACACTAACTATCTCATCCTATAATGTTGTTTCTTACTTCATGACCTAGGCCAGTACTTTCTTGAGAATACTATTCTCATCTCACCCTAAAAAAAAAATCACATGAAAGTCACGTATGCGCTGTTTCATCAGCGTTGCGCATTTTAGCAAAATTTTAATTTTGCCAAACTTTAACTTCCGGTTTTATTGGCATCTAAAAATTGTTATTTATCTCAAATTTGGACGGCTGTATCACAATCTTTAGCGTACGCAAAGAGTTGAATTTTTCAAATTATCAATGCCCATTTGGCTCTCTTTTTAACGATATATAACAAAAATTCATAATTATATTTTTTAAAATATTGGTTTTCTTTTTCGAATGAGGATCTAACTCTTTAAGTTTATATTCCCCATCCATATAGATTTAAAAAAAAAAAGGACTTGGTTTTATCTATTCATACAAATTCAAAATTTCTGCTAAAATAAGAGATTTTTATTGGTACCATGATTGGCAGGTGTTAAAAGAGGGTAATAAAACAATTAATTTGAACTTTTCACACCGAGGTTATTGAGCCATACATTACAAATTAATCTCATTATGTAATTTTTTGATGTGCTTGTCATCAGCTTTCTAACAATATCTTTATTTTACCAAATACCAAACCTAACCTCACCAAAGCCGAAACTCAAGCCATAGCAGACCTAAAAGAAGGCAAATCCATAGTAATGGTAGCGGCAGACAAGGGGAAGGCTACGGTCATTATGGATAAAGAAGAATACATAACAGCAGTCCACAACCTACTAAAAGACACCAAAACTTACAGGAAGCTACGTAAAGACCCAACTAATATCCTAGAAACTAAACATACAGCCCACCTGAAACTTAAAGAATAAGATCAATTGACTATACAGCAACTCTACCAACTTAAACCATCTCATCCGCGACCTCCATATGCCAGAGCCAACATCAAGATTCACAAGAACCCGCCTAAAGCCAGAATTTTAATATGTTCAAGGGATTCAGTGTTTTATAAGACAGCGACACATCTATCAAAATTGTTATCTAACTTAGGGAAAACCGCAGACTCATTCATCAGTGACTCAAGTGATTTCTGTTCTAAAATCAAATCTCTCAGTTCATTAGGTAAAATGGTGTCTTATGATGTGGTAGATTTGTTTACTTATGTGTCCAGGGAAGAAAATATGCGATTTTAACATTTTTTTAATTCTACTTAACTTAAAGACAAAATTCGAACAGATTAATGATGTACAAATTCACTGCTTTAAAACAATATATAAATCAATATGTATAAATAAAATTTACGAAGATATTTTGAATAAAATTACACCATAATTAAACAGATATAAATATTACAAGAAGAGTTAAGAAGATTATAATGTAACAGGTCATAAAGTCAAATTGTGTAGGTAAATGTTTATTTTTCATTTATTTCTCCAAATGTTAAAGAGATTATTAGTTGAATTAGAAGAATCAAGTTCAGATTATGTTAAAATGAGGGGTTTCAATTAAAACACATTAGAGGGTAAATTTTTAATTGACATTTCTGGAGTGTATGTATAAAGTTGAGTTTGTATTAGATAGTCCTGCGTCTTAGCATGAAGATAAAATTATAGTTCTCAAGAATATTCAATGGAGTATATATTCATCAGTGAACTTATCTGGCGTCATAAAGTAACAGAATGCCCTTAAACCTTGAAAACTCACAAAACTTAGTCATTTTTTGAAAAAAGCTTCATCAATTTATAAAGCGTTTTTCAAAAAACAAATGGATCTTTATGGATAATTACCTAGTTTTTTTTTTATATTTATTTATTTGTTTATGTTATTTATGGCCACAGGTATATTTTTCCCGATGGTTAAACATCGTATTGGACAAAATTTTCAAATTGTATGTTCATTCTAAGACGCAGTATCCCTTTAAGTTAAAACAACCAGGTTTAAATAAACTAGACATCTAGTATAAATTTTTTTGCACATGTTGCAATGTGCCACTTCTGGTATTTCATTAGAAACGTTTTAACTACAAGTCGTGGAAAGTTGAAAAGTTCTGTTACTAACACAACATTATTTTATTTTATTATTTCTAATTTAAATCAAAAACTTATTTCAAACTATATCATCTCAATTTTCCTATTTACATTTCGCTTTTTGATCTACTATGGACTATGGATACGACTGGCGTTTCCCCAGACACTCCTTTAGGAGACCCCCCTCCCTTTCCCCCACGACATCATTATGGCAATAGGCAACATCATTATGGCAATAGGCAACAACATTTTGGCAATAGACAACAACATTTTGGCAATAGTCAACAACATTTTGACAATAGACAACAGCATGGAAAATAGGCAGCCACAGCAATCTAATAATAGACAGCAGCAGGATGCCAATCCCATGGTGAAGGCATTATTCCAGATTCTGCAGTGTCCACATCACGCGTCTGTAATTTCTCAGCAAGCAAACAATGGTTCGCCGACTCGCGGTTTCCTATTAAAAATCAATTTTCTAAATCGGTTTGTTAAACCAGCTTTAAGAAATACATCAATTTTATCTGCAATTTAAAACATCAATAAAGCTTGGGCTAAAGACGTGGCATTGGCACTTAAATCTCATTATGAGAATATGCTTGCAGAAAAATTCAACTTTGTGAAGTCACGCAACATTTCTTATTAAAATTTAAGACAGTTCTCATCAGAAGCGGAAACCCGCATTGATTGTGGGTGACCGTACAGTCCTGCTCCATCAACTAGCAAGCCACTACCAATTACCAATCGTTTTTTCGCTCTTACCAAATCTTCTAAGAAACGTCTGCACTCCCCTCCAATCGCAGAAACAATTTTCATCAGAAATTCTACCAACTACTTAACGACATATCACAAATACCGATTCCACGACACATCGTTCTTCTTCTGTCTCACCTCTTTACCCCAGTCACCTATAACAGAGCTGACAACCAATAGAGAACCCCGAAACCAAATCCAAAAACACTCAGACAATCTGTTGGCACCAGGCGACGCCTGAGTTTAGGCCACCAACCAGCCAATAAACCACGAAGAAACGATCATGATAATAAAAATCTGATTGGAGCCTTCCGGAAATCTTGAATCTGTTCATCGGTTCATCCAATATCTCTCGTGTACCAGAAATAGACCTCAACACCCAAGCTGAATCCTACCCAGGATCACACATCCGTCATATCTTTAATATCCCTTTTAAGGCTGAACCCACCAATGTACCAGAAAAGGTTATCTTCCATGTAGGCATCGACAACAGACATCTATAAACAAATTTTGGAACTTCTGAACCTCTCCAAATCTACATTCCCTGCAGCTACCATTTATGCAACCCAAATACCATTTACTACCAGTTTACAAAGAGACGAGCCCCATGCTACAGAAAATCTCCGCCGTTACAATAATTTGATCTACCATAAGCCTTCTCCTGTTTCCACTACCATCCCAAAGTTCAATGGTCGACGTCTGCTCCGATCACGTCCACTAGACGGCCTCCACTGCTGGAATTCTTTACATTAAATGGGATACCATTTAAACTAGACGCGGGAGGAAGTATTCTAAAATTCGAGGGCTCAGTGCAACAGGTTGTCATGTCCAAAAGTGTCATTTTGAGAAAAAATGCATTTTAATTTAGATAGGCCGTGAAAAAAAAGTTATGTGATGATTATCACAATTTTTATATGAAAATAAACTTTGTAATTGACTAATAATTTAAGAATTTATAACAATGAACAGTTGTGTGCATTAAACACTTGAAGGACATATCATTTTGTGGTAAAAAAATATGGAAAATAAAATGGACATAAGGTTTTTATCTAAACCTTGGGTTGGTCAAACTTTAACCACTAGTCGAAAAAACATTTTCAATATATGAAACATAAATTGAAACAAATACAAACTAGAACTGTGAACAGTACTGAGAGTGGCAAACAACTCCTGTGGGGCCACTTGATACAAGGTCACATGATATAGCCTTTTTTAAACACTCAAAACAAACTTTTTAACAACCATTATAAGCATATGTATGAACAGCTTAGGTCAAGTACATTATTTGACTTGAAAATTATTAAGGTAATTGAAGGTCAAGGTCCCTTGATATAGCCTTTTGAATTTTTTTAAAAACTAAAACGGGTATAAAAAAAAATTGTTGTTGACCATTATAGGCCTATGTGTGGATAGCAAAGGTCAAGAACATTCTACTTGTAAAAATTCAGGGTCATTGAAGGTCAAGGTCATTTGATATAATTGTTGTCGTTCATAATAGGCATATGTGTGGATAGCTTAAGGTCAAGAACACCCTACTTGAAAAAATTAAGGGTCATTGAAGGTCAAGGTCATTGTATTTGGCCTTTTTGAATTTTCAAAAAAATTCAATCGGGCATTAAAAAAAATTAAATTTGAAAATCAAAATTCTGTTCCCAACAAGTTTTCGATAAAGTAGACAAGGTTTCGAAAAAACACCAAAATCGGACAAATCGGATAAAAAATTAGGGAACTTATTAAAAATTTTGCTGAATGTGACCGTTCTGTGTTGACACATAAAGTATCACTTCCGGTTTGGATTTTTTTATTCTAAAAGGTTCATAATTATGCCTGATAGTAATATATGTATAGAGCTTTTGTACTGATTTCTTACATACACCGGAAGCTGTGGTGACCCAACGCGGTTCTAAAAAACCGGAAGTTCTCACGCAAGAACCGGAAGTGGTAAAAAAAAAAATTATGATGCGGTTCTATTTCTATAGGCGACTTCTCTATATTCTGTAATTTTCAAAGCGATCGGATAATTAGCAACAAAGTTATGCAATTATTCAATTATTATTATGCAATTACTAACTACTGATGCATAAAAAATTTTAGTTTTTATATATTCATTTTCTATTCCAGTACGTATCTTATCGTATTTTTTCAAACCAAATGTCTATACCATTTTCGAGATGGGCTAGGGAGCTTCCCGAAAAAAAAAAAGTCTAATGAAAACAAAGAGTGGCAAATTTCTAATTTGCCACTCAATTATGAAGTGGACTAACATTGTGATGAACCTATTTTCTCAAATTTTGGACATAACAACTTGTAGCACTAAGCCCTCGAATTAGGTCAAACAATTCTAAATCTTAGCCCACGTAAACTTTCTCCCGTTGAAGAAAGACTTTTGGATCGCGGATTGACTTTTATTCCCATGGCAAAGCCAATTTTGTCATCGGTACAAGAAATTCAGCGAATATTCAAACTCAATTTTTTCTTTCGAGAACGCTTTGGTCGCGGAAAACGTACTAATTTTGTTAAAAAGACTGGTTGGAATCCACCAGACAGCACAATATACAATGGTATTATTTATATTTCCAATGAAATGTTTGAAGAAGTCACTTGGTTACCTTTGGTAGACGAGAAGAACAATCTGTCCAATTTTGAGCGTAGGGCATTGAATAAATTAAAGAATGATGACAGCATCATAATCCGTAAAAGTGACAAAGGCGGGATCGTGTTGACTATATTTTTTAATTAGATAAGCAGTTAAGTAATCAAAATCATTATCGCGAACTAGACAGACCAATTTTCATGGAAACATCTATAAGAATCAACGATATTTTGAAAATTTTAGTTACAAAAAAACTTCTTTCTGACGCGCAATACGACTATTTTTATGCAAAACCCAACGTACACCAACGTCATATTTATTCTTTACCAATAATTCACAAAAATCCTGAAACCGAATGGACCGTCGCGGATAAACTTCCCAAGGGCAGACCGATTATTTCTGATTGCGCTAGCGAGTCATACCGAGTGTCTGAATATATAACATTTTTTGTTACCTTTGGCAAGTAAACATCCGTCTTATCTAAAAATACTACCGACTTTATTGAAAAATCAAGAAATTTGAATGTTCCGCCTAATGCATTTTTTTATTTCTTTAGAATTGCGAGTATGTATACCAACATTGATAACAATGTTGGTTTAGACGCTGTCCGTTAAGCATTTCTTAGAAATCCTTCCGACGAAAGACCGGATAAAGAAATTTTAGAACTCCTTCAGATATGTTTAATGCGTAATGACTTCTTTTTCAATGGAAAAACATACCTTCAAATTTCTGGAACAGCTATGGGTAAACGCTTCGCTCAAAGGCATGCAAATATCTTCGTGGCTGAATGGAACGCGAATTAGACCAAATTTCACCCTTTTCGTGACGACATTTTCAAAATTTGGACCGAATCATTAGAAAAGTTTTTGCAATTTTTTGAGATACTAAACAATCACCATCCTTCAGTAAAATTTACGGAGAATATTAGCGACAATAGTATGGACTTCTTGGACACTACTATAAACATCAATATAGCTTGGGCTAAAGACGTGGCATTGGCACTTAAATCTCATTATGAGAATATGCTTGCAGAAAAATTCAACTTTGTGAAGTCACGCAACATTTCTTATAAAAATTTAAGACAGTTCTCATCAGAAGCGGTTAATTTGGTAAAGAAACCATACCATCGACTACAACGCGAAACTTTAGACAAATACACTCGAACGTTAAATTCTCTCACGTGTGAGATCCATATTTCGGAAACCCGCATGATTGTGGTGACCGTACAGTCTGCTCCATCAACTAGCAAGCCACTACCAATTACCAATCGTTTTTCGGCTCTTACCAAATCTTCTAAGAAACGTCTGCACTCCCCTCCAATCGCAGAACAATTTTCACCAGAAATTCTACCAACTACTTAACGACATATCACAAATACCGATTCCACGACACATCTTTCTTCTTCTGTCTCACCTTTACCCCAGTCACCTATAACTAGAGCTGACAACCAATAGAGAACCCCGAAACCAAATCCAAAAACACTTAGACAATCTGTTGGCACCAGGCGACGCCTGAGTTTAGGCCACCAACCAGCCAATAAACCACGAAGAAACGATCATGATAATAAAAATCTGATTGGAGCCTTCCGGAAATCTTGAATCTGTTCATCGGTTCATCCAATATCTCTCGTGTACCAGAAATAGACCTCAACACCCACCCAAGCTGAATCCTACCCAGGATCACACATCCGTCATATCTTTAATATCCCTTTTAAGGCTGAACCCACCAATGTACCAGAAAAGGTTATCTTCCATGTAGGCATCGACAACAGACATCTATAAACAAATTTTGGAACTTCTGAACCTCTCCAAATCTACATTCCCTGCAGCTACCATTTATGCAACCCAAATACCATTTACTACCAGTTTACAAAGAGACGAGCCCCATGCTACAGAAAATCTCCGCCGTTACAATAATTTGATCTACCATAAGCCTTCTCCTGTTTCCACTACCATCCCAAAGTTCAATGGTCGACGTCTGCTCCGATCACGTCCACTAGACGGCCTCCACTGCTGGAATTCTTTACATTAAATGGGATACCATTTAAACTAGACGCGGGAGGAAGTATTCTAAAATTCGAGGGCTCAGTGCAACAGGTTGTCATGTCCAAAAGTGTCATTTTGAGAAAAATGCATTTTAATTTTAGATAGGCCGTGAAAAAAAAGTTATGTGTTGATTATCACAATTTTTATTGAAAATAAACTTTGTAATTGACTAATAATTTAAGAATTTATAACAATGAACAGTTGTGTGCATTAAACACTTGAAGGACATATCATTTTGTGGTAAAAAAATATGGAAAATAAAATGGACATAAGGTTTTTATCTAAACCTTGGGTTGGTCAAACTTTAACCACTAGTCGAAAAAACATTTTCAATATATGAAACATAAATTGAAACAAATACAAACTAGAACTGTGAACAGTACTGAGAGTGGCAAACAACTCCTGTGGGGCCACTTGATACAAGGTCACATGATATAGCCTTTTTTATACGCCCACATAGAAATGTGGACGTATATTGTTGTCGCCCCTGTCCGTCGGTCCGTTGGTCCGTCGGTCCGTTGGTCCGTCGGTCCGTCTGTCAACAATTGTTTGTGGACACTGTAGAGACTACAGTTTTTATTGGAATTTCTTGAAACTTGGTATACTTGTTTATAATCACTCAAGGAAGAACCCTATCGATTTTGGTATGATTCCGAAAAAAATTCCTGGAATTCTTGGACTTTGAATTTCAAATTGTTCTGTTTGTAAACAAAAGCTTGTGGACACTGTAGAGACTCCATTTCTTTATGAATCTTTTTGTAACTTGGTATATTTGTTTATTACCATCCAAGGAAGACCCCTATTGATTTTGATATGATTCTGAAAAAAATTCCTGGAATTCTGGAACTTGGAATTTCGAATGTACTGTTTCTCATCCGTCTGTCAACAATTGTTTGTGGACACTGTAGAGACTACAGTTTTTATTGGATCTTCTTGAAACTTGGTATACATGTTTATTACCATTCAACGAAGACCCCTATCGATTTTGGTATGATTCCGAAAAAAATTCCTGGAATTCTTGAACTTTGAATTTCAAATTGTTCTGTTTGATAACAAAAGCTTGTGGACACTGTAGAGACTCCATTTTTTTATGAATCTTTTTGTAACTTGGTATATTTGTTTATAACCATCCAAGGAAGAACCCTATTGATTTTGATATGATTCTGAAAAAAATTCCTGGAATTCTGGGACTTGGAATTTCGAATTGTACTGTTTGTCATCCGTCTGTCAATAATTGTTTGTGGACACTGTAGAGACTACAGTTTTTATTGGATTTTCTTGAAACTTGGTATACATGTTTATTATCATTCAATGAAGACCCCTATTGATTTTGGTATGATTCCGAAAAAAATTCCTGGAATTCTTGGATTTGAATTTCAAATTGTTCTGTTTGTAAACAAAAGCTTGTGGACACTGTAGAGACTCCATTTCTTTATGAATCTTTTTGTAACTTGGTATATTTGTTTATTACCATCCAAGGAAGACCCCTATTGATTTTGATATGATTCTGAAAAAAATTCCTGGAATTCTGGAACTTGGAATTTCAAATTGTACTGTTTGTCATCCGTCTGTCAACAATTGTTTGTGGACACTGTGGAGACTACAGTTTTTATTGGATTTTCTTGAAACTTGGTATATATGTTTTTATCATTCAATGAAGACCCCTATCGATTTTGGTATAATTCCAAAAAAAATTCCTGGAATTCTGGGACTTGGAATTCGAAGTTGTTCTGTCTGTCTACAATTGCTTGTTGGCACTCTAGAGACTACAGTTTTTGATAGATCTCTTTGAAACTTTGTTTTTATATGCCCACATAGAAATATGGACGTATATTGTTGTCGCCCCTGTCTGGAATTCTGTGACTTGGAAAAATTCCTGGGATCTCTTTGAAACTTTGTATACAATATGTTTATTATCACTCAAGAAAAAACCAATATCAATTTGGTCTGATTACGAAAAGAATTCCTGGAATTCTGTGACTTGGAAAAATTCCTGGAATTCTGGGACTTGGAATTTAAAGTTTTCTGTGTGTCGTCAATTGCTTGTAGACAATGCAGGAAGTACAGTTTTTTATATACCCAAATGGAAATTCGGAAGTATAATGTTGTTGCCCCTGTCCATCCGTCTGTTCGTCTGTCAGCCCGTTTGTTTGTGGACACTGTAGAGACTACAGTTTTTATAGAATTTTCTCATACTTGTTCATTATCATCTAAGGCAGACCCCTATTGATTTTTGTTTGATTATGAAAGAAATTCCTTCAATTCTGGAACTTTGGTTTTAAAAATTTGTTCTGTCTTTCAACCATTTCTTGTGGACACTGTACAAACTATATTCTATAAACTAAAAACTTCTTTAATACCAACCAAGGAAGAAGAAGATTTTGGTAGGATTCCAAAAAGAATTCCTGGAATTCTGGGAATTTCAAATTGTTCTGTTTGTCAACAAATGCTTTTTGATTTTTTTACTGAATGCAATACAATATAGTTAACTTCCAAGTTCCGTGTAAATCAGGAACCAGCTGTAATTGGACTTTTACTTTTACAATCAAAGCTATCAGTGGGCGTATGTTACCTTGCCTGGCAAGCTATCTTTAAACACTCAAAACAAACTTTTTTAACAACCATTATAAGCATATGTATGAACAGCTTAGGTCAAGTACATTATTTGACTTGAAAATTATTAAGGTAATTGAAGGTCAAGGTCCCTTGATATAGCCTTTTGAATTTTTTTAAAAACTAAAACGGGTATAAAAAAATTGTTGTTGACCATTATAGGCCTATGTGTGGATAGCAAAGGTCAAGAACATTCTACTTGTAAAAATTCAGGGTCATTGAAGGTCAAGGTCATTTGATATAATTGTTGTCGTTCATAATAGGCATATGTGTGGATAGCTTAGGTCAAGAACACCCTACTTGAAAAAATTAAGGGTCATTGAAGGTCAAGGTCATTGTATTTGGCCTTTTGAATTTTCAAAAAAATTCAATCGGGCATTAAAAAGATTTAAATTTGAAAATCAAAATTCTGTTCCCAACAAGTTTTCGATAAAGTAACAAGGTTTCGAAAAACACCAAAATCGGACAAATCGGATAAAAATTAGGGAACTTATTAAAATTTTGCTGAATGTGACCGTTCTGTGATGACACATTCCGGTATCACTTCCGGTTTGGATTTTTTTATTCTAAAAGGGTTCTAATTATGCCTGATAGTATATATGTATAGCTTTTGTACTGATTTCTTACATACACCGGAAGCTGGGTGACCCAACGCGGTTCTAAAAAACCGGAAGTTCTCACGCAAGAACCGGAAGTGGTAAAAAAAAATTTATGATGCGGTTCTATTTCTATAGGCGACTTCTCTATATTCTGTAATTTTCAAAGCGATCAAAGTTATGCAATTATTCAATTATTATTATGCAATTACTAACTACTGATGCATAAAAATTTTAGTTTTATATATTCATTTTCTATTCCAGTACGTATCTTATCGTATTTTTCAAACCAAATGTCTATACCATTTTCGAGATGGGCTAGGGAGCTTCCCGAAAAAAAAAAAGTCTAATGAAAACAAAGAGTGGCAAATTTCTAATTTGCCACTCAATTATGAAGTGGACTAACATTGTGATGAACCTATTTTCTCAAATTTTGGACATAACAACTTGTAGCACTAAGCCCTCGAATTAGGTCAAACAATTCTAAATCTTAGCCCACGTAAACTTTCTCCCGTTGAAGAAAGACTTTTGGATCGCGGATTGACTTTTATTCCCATGGCAAAGCCAATTTTGTCATCGGTACAAGAAATTCAGCGAATATTCAAACTCAATTTTTTCTTTCGAGAACGCTTTGGTCGCGGAAAACGTACTAATTTTGTTAAAAAGACTGGTTGGAATCCACCAGACAGCACAATATACAATGGTATTATTTATATTTCCAATGAAATGTTTGAAGAAGTCACTTGGTTACCTTTGGTAGACGAGAAGAACAATTTTGAGCGTAGGGCATTGAATAAATTAAAGAATTAAACTATATTTTTTAATTAGATAAGCAGTTAAGTAATCAAAATCATTATCGCGAACTAGACAGACCAATTTTCATGGAAACATCTATAAGAATCAACGATATTTTGACAATTTTAGTTCCAAAAAAAAACTAGAACTGTGAACAGCTCCGAGCGTGGCAACTGTGCGTTATCCCATGGATTTCGAACATTTTGAAACTTCTAACCTGCTAGCTTTCAATTCCGGTACTTTTCAGCCTACAATTGTAAGCGTAAACTTTCCGCTATATAGGCAATTTTTTCTACTATAAGTTTCTACTATCAGTTCCTTATTAGATTTTTGTACATGTCTAAGATTTCGGTAGGATATTTACATAAATTCCAAACTAAAATTTAAGTAGGTAGTAAGATGTCAATTTGTCATGAAATTTAAACTCTCTATATTCAAATTTAAACATTATTTTGTAACTTTGGTTGTAATTAACATAGAGAGAAAGAAAATTCAAGCTATGTGATAATTTGCTAATTCACAGCTTTATAAAGAGATATTTTTTGAATTTGTATGCAAAAATTTTACAAAAAAATAAATAAATTTAATTAGCAATTGGAATTTTTTTCTTCTCGAGGGATGCAAATTATTTTGTATAGCTAATGTACTGTTTTTGCTTACATTCTTGAATTACACGGGATGTAGAGTCGCCTGAAATGAGATAAAAAAAAAAAACGGAAGTCCCCACGCCCAAACCGGAAGTGATCAAAAATTTTGATGATATATTTTTAATTGTGTTGCGTATCTATCTATATCCTGTAAATTTCAGATCGATCCGAACATTAGAGCCCGAAAGTGTAACATAACCATCCAAAATTGCAAAATAGTCAGATTTCGGTGGGCTATAAAACCGGAAGTTAATATTTGTCATGCAATATCAGCACATCTATAGACAGCTGAGGTCAATGACATTCTACATCTCAAATGTCAAGGTCATTTAAGGTCAAGGTCACGAGATATAGAGTTTTAAATTTTCAAAAAATTCGAACGGGCATAAAAAAAATTCAAATTCGAAAATCAAAATTCTGTTCCCAACATTTTTTAGATAAAGTATCAAGGTAACGATAAACACCAAAATCATAAAAATCGGTTAATAATTGGCGGACTTATTAAATTTTTAAGAAAATTTTCCATTTTTGAAAACTGCGCATGCGCAACATTCAATTTAATTTTTCTTCATCTCAGGGGATTAAAATCATTTAGTATAGCTAAAATATACTGATTTTGTTTAGAATCTTGAATTACATCGGAAGCAGGGTCGCCCGACATGAGACGAAAAAACCGGAAGTCCCCACGCCCAAACCGGAAGTGATCAAAAAATTTTGATGATGTAGTTTTAATTGCGCTGCCTATCTATCTATATCCTGTAAATTTCAGACCGATGCGACTATTAGGGCCCGAGCTAGCTTGAAATCTTATTTGCATATTATGCAATTAGCCACTTTCGGTTTAGCGAAAATTACATGTTAGATATTCATTTTTGATTCCAGCCCATATAAAAACCATTGGTGAATACAGAAATAGTCTATCTTTTTCCGTTTGGGCTAGCGAGCTTCCCAAAAAAAAAAAAAAAAAAAAAACTAGAACTGTGAACAGCTCCGAGCGTGGCAACTATGCGTTATCCCATGGATTTCGAACATTTTGAAACTTCTAACCTGCTAGCTTTCAATTCCGGTACTTTTCAGCCTCCAATTGTGGAACAAGCGTAACAATATTGTTAGATCTATAGACAGCTGATGTCAAGGCCATTCTATATGGAAAATTTCAAGGTCATTGAAGGTGAAGGTCACAATATTTAGAATTTCAAATTTTTTAAAAATTCAAACGGGCATAAATAATAAATGACGGACTAATTAAATTTTAAAGAAAATTTGCCATTCTCGGAAAAATGGCGCATGCGCAACTAGCAATTGGAATTTTTTTCTTCTCGGGGGATACAAATTATTTTGTATAGCTAATATATACTTTTTTTGCTTAAATTCTTGAATTACACGGGATGTAGGGTCGCCTGAAATGAGATAAAAAACCGGAAGTCCCCACGCCCAAACCGGAAGTGATCAAAAAATTTTGATGATATATTTTTAATTGTGTTGCGTATTTATCTATATCCTGTAAATTTCAGATCGATCCGAACATTAGAGCCCGAAAGTGTAATATAACCGTCCAAAATTGCAAAATAGTCAGATTTCGGTGGGCTATAAAACCGGAAGTTAATATTTGTCATGCAATAACAGCACATCTATAGACAGCTGAGGTCAAGGACATTCTACATCTCAAATGTCAAGGTCATTGAAGGTCAAGGTCACGAGATATAGAGTTTTAAATTTTTGAAAAATTCGAACGGGCATAAAAAAAATTCAAATTCGAAAATCAAAATTCTGTTCCCAACATTTTTTAGATAAAGTATCAAGGTTTCGATAAACACCAAAATCATAAAAATCGGTTAATAATTGGCGGACTTATTAAATTTTTAAGAAAATTTGCCATTTTTGAAAACTGCGCATGCGCAACATTCAATTTAATTTTTCTTCATCTCAGGGGATTAAAATCATTTAGTATAGCTAAAATATACTGATTTTGTTTAGAATCTTGAATTACATCGGAAGCAGGGTCGCCCGACATGAGACGAAAAAACCGGAAGTCCCCACGCCCAAACCGGAAGTGATCAAAAAATTTTGATGATGTAGTTTTAATTGCGCTGCCTATCTATCTATATCCTGTAAATTTCAGACCGATGCGACCATTAGGGCCCGGGCTAGCTTGAAATCTTATTTGCATATTATGCAATTAGCCACTTTCGGTTTAGCAAAAATTTCATGTTAGACATTCATTTTTGATTCCAGCCCATATAAAAACCATTGGTGAAAACAGAAATAGTCCATCTTTTTCCGTTTGGGCTAGCGAGCTTCCCAAAAAAAAAAAAAAAAAAAAAAAAAAAAAAAATAACTAGAATTGCTTACAATTATGAACGTATTTCGAGAGCCTTAAAATATTATGTAGGCTAAATTTGCAATGACCTACATCTAGACAATATAATGGATATCAGTTTACCTAGTTTTCAAAGTCATAAAATAATTAGGTCACACCTTCCGTAACGGTTAATGATGGCGAAAATATGAAAATTATCAATTTTTGCTGTATTTAAGTACACTTATCTCTATGAATTTTTTAAGTAAGCCAAATTAAAAAATATCTACTCTTAGACAATATATTGAATATTATTTGACCTAATTTTCAAGGTCATAGATTAAGTGGGTCACACCTTCCGTAGCCGTTAAAGTGACCTAATTTTGAAAAAATCGAAATTTAAATAATTCGAAAGAAAATACGAAATTTGAAAATCGGTCTCCAAGAAAAGGTAGATAATGATCTATTGTATCTATGTGCTAAATTTCATCAAAATCGGTCTATCAGTAGTGTCTGAATTTCGGATTTAAGAATTGTAACGAAAATTCAAAATGGCGGCCGATATGGCAGCTTGACCTAATTATTTAGGTCAAATCAATTACTATTGACAAGTTATTTATAAAACAGTTTTCACTTTTCACCTAGCAGTTATAGACCGGAAGTTACGTAATTACGTCATTTGAGGCTAAACCGGAAGTGGAATTTTTATTTTCACATTTTTTCAAAAATTATAAACATATCGCCTATCAACTGGTAAAGTTTCAAAATTTTACCATTTATATTAAAGGAGAAATCACGGTCTGAAATTTTTGCCGATGACCCTTGAATATTGAATTGCAAATCGTGGGTAAAATAATTAATCTAATTGCATAAAACCTATAATTGTTAGTTGACAAATACATTGAAGTTTTCAAATCTGAAAATCCGGTCAAAATCGAACTGA
>JAUJPP010000001.1:13145723-13173414 GCA_030562195.1 Nipponacmea schrenckii
ATTTTCAATATAAAATGTTCTTGACCTCATCTATCCACTGGTATGCTTTAAATGGTTGCCAAACTCTAACTTTCGGTTTTATAGGCATCTAAAAATTTACATCTATGTCATCTTTGGACGGCTGTATCACAATCTCTAGGCGTCTCTAGCGTACTTAAGAGTTGAATTTTACAAATTATCAATGACCATTTGCTTCTCTTTTTAACGATATATAACAAAAATTCATAATTATATTTTTTAAAATATTGGTTTTATTTTTCGAATGAGGATCTAACTCTTTATGTTTATATTCCCCATCAATATGGATTTTAAAAATACAAAAGGACTTGATTATCTCTATTTAAATATATATGACATGGAAAGTTTAATACAAAATTATAGATTGTTTAATTTCGCAAAATTAAACGACAAGTCCTATTTTTCTGCTAAAATAAGTGATTTTTGTGGTTACCATGATTGACAGGTGTTAAATGAAGGTAATACAACAATGATAATAAAACTATTGGTATGAACTTTTCACACAGAGGTCATTTAGCTATACATTACAAATTTATCTCATTATGTAATTTTTTTAAATTTGAATTGATATTATTGCAATGTGCTTGTCCTCAGTTTTCTAACAATATCTTTATTTTAGTTTTAGACCGTAAACTGTTGAAAAAACAGACGATGGAAAATAAGCGATTTTAATATTTTTTTTAGTTCTACTTAACTTAAAGACAAAATTCGAACATATTAATAATGTACAAATTCACTGCGATACATCTACAGTTTATAATCGAAGGCGACTTGTATTTTCCCTTTGCTCGTTTCTTCCACATTGGACACAATGATTTCGGGAGAGCCCATCAGCGTTTCTGTGTACGAAACCATGACGATGCTGTATTGTAAACTCATACCCAGCCAATATTTCCAACCATCTTGCGACCTGTCCTTCGGGATTCCTGAAATTCATCAACCAGGTTAAGGCGCCAAGGTCAGTTCTAACCAGAAATGGTCTCCCGTATAGATATGGTCGAAAATGTTTAATCATTTTAACAACTGCTAACAATTCCCTTCTTGTGACACAATATTTTCTTTCGGCATTCGACAAACTCTTGCTAGCATAAACAATCACTCGCTCTTGATTATTGAAAATTTGAGAGAGTACGCCTCCGATTCCATAGCCGCTAGCATCTGTGTATAGAATGAATGATGTAGAAGGATCAGGATAAGCCAATATTGGAGCCGTTATTAGTTTTGTTTTAAGAGAATTAAAGGCATCTTCTTGTTCTGCTTCCCAGTGATATGGTTGGTCTTTTTGTGTAAGTCTGTTTAGTGGTGAAGCTAATTTTGAAAATTGATGAATAAATCTTCTATAGTATGAACATAAACCAAGAAAACTTTTTAGTTCGTGTAGATCTTTGGGTCTTTTACAATTCTTTACAACTACTATCTTCGCAGGGTCTGTTGATATTCCCTTTTCAGAAACTATGTGGCCCAAATATTGAACTTCCTTCTGGAACAGGAAACACTTCTTAGCCTTCAGTTTCAAACCAGCGGTTTTTAATCTATTGAAAACTTGTGTCAAATCAAAAGGTTTTCGAAAACACTATTACATCATCCAAATATATGAGACATATCTCCCACTGTAGTCCAGCCAACACTCGTTCCATCAATCTTTCGAATGTGGATGGAGCATTACAAAGTCCGAATGGCATTACTTTGAATTGATATAAGCCTTGATAAGTCGTAAATGCTGTCTTGGCTACATCTTCAGGATCCATAGCCACCTGCCAATATCCAGCAGCCAAGTCGAGTGTAGAGAACCAGGATACTCCATGCAAGGCATCTAAAGTTTCATCTATGCGGGGAAGAGGATATACATCTTTTTCTGTAACGCTGTTCAGCTTCCTGTAATCAATACAAAACCGGGTAGAGCCATCTTTCTTGCGAACGAGGACTATTGGACTTGCCCATGGACTGCAAGACTCTTCGATTACATTTTGTTTTAACATTTTCTTAAGAGCATCTTCTACTTCCTTTTTCTGATGAAGAGGTACACGTCTCGGTCTTTGTTTAATTGGAAGGGCTGAGCCAGAATTTATTTTGTGCATCACTGCATTGGTCCTTCCTAGCTCGAAGTCATCTTTGGCAAAAGAAGCCTTATAATCTATCATGAACTGTTTCAACTTTTGGACTTGGTTTTGATCCAGGTTTGTCTTGGACCTTTCAAACAGCTCATGGAGATGTTCAGGTAATTTTATCTTGTCTGACTGAATGGCGTCTTCATCTTTTATAACTTGGTCAATAAAGCAAAGTTTTCCTATATTACTAGATTTAAATATAGTTACTGGTTCAGTAGATACATTCATTATCCTGACAGGAACTGCTAAACAATGTGAAGTTATCAACCCATCTTTTTCAATAAGATGAGGATGTGGTTCGACCAGCGCTATACCTCCGTGTAGCTTGTTTCGCACCTCTTCATGAATTTTGTCCGAAATTATCATCTCAACACCAGCTGGAATAGTGATATTTCTTATTGATGTTACATAGCAAAGTTTTAACACTTCTTCCAGATGTAGATCTTACTTCTTACCACACAGTTCCATCTCTTTTGAGGACAAGTCAAGCTGACAATTGTGCTTTTCCAGGAAATCCAGACCTAATATGCATTGAGGACCAATGTCGGCAACTACAACTTGATGGCTGCAGAAAACATCATCTATAATAATGTTCAGATCTGTTGCACCTTTGATATCAAGCTTTTTACCGTCTGCCTGGCACAAATCATGACCCAACTTCCACAAACGAGGCTTGTTTTGAAGTTTATCAAATACATCTGATGAAATTAATGTTAAGCTTGCTCCGGTGTCGATAAGACAGTAAATCTGTATACCTCCTATGCTGGTCAAAACGTGGAGTCCACATTCATTAGGTGAAGTGAAATGGTTTTCCAAGGGAGATTTGGAATTGCTGTTTTTCCTCATGTTTCTAACTCCATCGGGCTTCTTTCTATCTGGCACCAGTTTTACTCTGCAGTTGTTACTAGTATGACCACCCTTCTTACATCTATAGCATACAACATTTGCCTTCTTATGCTTCTCTTCCATTTTTTCCAGCTTAATCTGTAATGTCTTCAATCCGTCACATAAACCTTCTATTTGCTTCATTAACTTTCTGTCTTCCATTAGTAATGAGCTTAATACTTGTTGAGCAGAACCCATTAAACTTCCTGACAGATGTAAACCTTGTTCCTCTCTTGTCCATTCATTAATCTGTATACAAGCCTGAAAGTGGGCTATATAATCCATTAAAGGAGTTGAACCATCGTACTTGCTGGCGGCTAAAATTGGTTTTCTGTGATGGGACCTTGGCATTCCACCGAATCCTCCATAACTAGTGCGACCAAACCGTCCAGCATTCTCGCCATCATCGGGCAATGAGACAGACGAGAAATTCAACCGACGAGGTGGTATGTACTCCAGTACTCTTGGCCTTGCCCCTTGACTCTCTCGTTCTGTAACATTTTAGGAACGCCTTCAGCTTGCATCTCTCGACGTATTCTGGTTTGTTCTCTGGTGTTAACAGACGCAGAAAGTATATCTGCAAGGGTTTGCTTTCCCGGACCTGGTCTTTGGTCCTTCGGGTCTGTCGAATAAGGGGGTGTATCATCTGTACCAGACATCGTTGACTATCAGGCGAGTAGTAACAATCTAGGTGATTTCTTTATCAAATGTGATATTGAATATCCCACCTCTGCCACCAAAATCTGTAACGCACCAAAACGGCGGCAGGGATTCATATAACTTGCACTGCCGCTATCACCAGGGATTCGTATAACTTGCACTGCCGCTATCACCAGGGAGTTGTTTAGATAGACGGGATTATACCAGTACTTTAATGGAGGTCAATTCTAAATATAGTTTTGTCTACAAAGGGATATCTTAAATTACATGTATATAATGCTTAAAGATCTGACATGAAAAGTTATTGATGGAGATGGCCAAAATAATATTTAGTGCTCTTAAAAGCCTTTCATAAAGTGACTAAAGTTTTAATTTACCTATGTTTTCAATATTATTTATTCTGTAACATGAGCGTGTAATTTTATACTATAGTCTTGATCTGCCAGACACATTCTTCTAATAATATAATAGTAATAAACTATAAAGCTACAGACTACAACTATTTTCTCTACACTCTGTTATTAGTGACGTCATAAAATATTCATTTAAAATTAAAATTTATTTTTTAGATACATTACATTGACCAAGGTGAAGAAAAATTTGCTTGATGTATTTGAAGTAAATAAACTAACTACATTGTATTCTTATGTTAGATATACAAGGGCTGGATTGCAAACTTTGAAAAAATACTAATATTCCGCAGTTTTCAGTAACTTCTCTTAATAGCCGCCTTGTCAGGTTTGTATACACATTCGCCAGAGATATTGCGAAGCCCTGCTACAGATCAACAAGAGATTTTACACAGACACCCTAAAATACAAAATATGATTTGTAACAAGTAGTATTCAGCAACTATAATAGTTACAACAACATTTTCAATGCCCTAGATATTCATTTTCGGTCTATTACTGAATAAATATAAATTGGAACGTTTTTGCTAAACCGGAAGTGCAAAATTAAAAACTGTTCAGAAGCAGAAAATTGGTCATTGAAGGCGCGTTTTTGCTTCAATTTTGCTTGGATTTTCAATTTAAGAATCTTGCTCAAATATCTAATATGATAGCATTAAAAAAAATCGAATTTTGAAAATTCATAGCACACATTTTTGACCCGAATTTTCTATTTTCTCGTGTATTTGTCAAATTGATTTGAAATTTATTGTGCTAAAAACGACCACGAAAGAAAACAATTTTGCTCAAATACAAATTTTGCATCACTTCCGGTTTCCACAAAATAAAGGTACAAACTTCCAGTTAGCCCACTCATTAAGTATTGTCTGAATGTCACCAAAACTTATATTGATAGGTTTCTATCGATATGACTTAAAGAATGAAGAACACTTTTAGGGTAGGAATTGTTGATAGTTTGGCCGCCATCTTGATATGACTTACTTTTGTAAAACTCAAAATGGGGACCCAGGGTTAAATCTAATTTGCATAATTTTAGACTTTCTTAAACATTAATCGATTGCACAAAAAAGTATGCGAAGGAATTTTTGAATTTCGATTTTGTTTTTCTTTTATTTCCGGTTAAAAAGTTGTCAAATCTTTAAAGGGTCATATTTCGTGATCTAGACCTTTGGTGACCTTTTGACCTGAACAAAAGTTATTGCTTTTGATTATATCTGCCGAATCGGCTTCCACAATATGTAGCATTGAATTTTGGATAGCTGTATACTTTGTACAAATCAAAGGTCACTAATCGTTTAAGTTGTCGTAAGTCGCCAGGGTATAACATTGAGACACCACATAGCCCGGCTTTACACTTTAAAATTTATATTGAATAGAGTTCCGTCCCTTAGACCACTATTCCACGCAGCTATGGAAGCCGATAGCGGCCATCCTCTTTTTTCAAAGTCGCCAACTCGACAAATCGCCGGATTTAAAGTCGCCAACTCGCCAACTCGACAAGTTGTATTGATCATAGATCTTAGAATAGACTGGAATCAAAAATGAATATCTAACATGAAAGTTTAGATTACTCGGAAGTGACTTATTGCATAATGTCGACAAAATTTGTTTGGAAGCTGTAGACCTTATTTATGGACCGATTTACCTCGGGTTTCCTTTTTAATTCTTTTTATAACAAGATTTATGGGATGGAATAAAAAAAAAATTTGAAAACTGAAAATTTTCATAGACATAGAAAATTTTCATGAAAAATTTCAAAATTTTCAACTCGGGTGCTAATTATCGGATCGATCTGAAATTTACAGGACATAGAGAGAAGGCCACAACAAATAGAAATATCTCATCAAAATTGTTGAATCACTTCCGGTTTGTGCGTGGGGACTTCCAGTTTCTCGAATTACTTAGGGGGGCCCTGCTTCCTGTGTAATTCACAAATGTAGACAAAAACAGTACGAATTATCTAAGATGAGTAATTTGAATCACCTAAGAAAAAAAATATCACATGAAAGTCACGTATGCGCTGTTACATCAGAGTTGCAAATTTTAGCAAAATTTTAATGTCATCTGATTTTGATGTTTATAAAAACCTTGTTACTTTATCTAAAAAAATGTTGGAATCAGAATTTTGATTTTCGAATTTAAATTTTTTTTATTCCGGTTTGAATTTTTTGAAAATTCAAAAGTCTATATTAAGTGACCTTGACTTTCATTGACATTGCAATTTTCAATATAGAATGTTCTTGACCTCATCTATCCACTGGTATGCTTTAAATGGTTGCCAAACTCTAACTTTCGGTTTTATAGGCATCTAAAAATTTACATCTATGTCATCTTTGGACGGCTGTATCACAATCTCTAGGCGTCTCTAGCGTACTTAAGAGTTGAATTTTACAAATTATCAATGACCATTTGCTTCTCTTTTTAACGATATATGACAATAATTCATAATCATATTTTTTAAAATATTGGTTTTATTTTTCGAATGAGGATCTAACTCTTTATGTTTATATTCCCCATCAATATGGATTTTAAAAATACAAAAGGACTTGATTATCTCTATTTCAATATATATGACATGGAAAGTTTAATACAAAATTATAGATTGTTTAATTTCGCAAAATTAAACGACAAGTCCTATTTTTCTGCTAAAATAAGTGATTTTTGTGGTTACCATGATTGACAGGTGTTAAATGAAGGTAATACAACAATGATAATAAAACTATTGGTATGAACTTTTCACACAGAGGTCATTTAGCTATACATTACAAATTTATCTCATTATGTAATTTTTTGAAATTTGAATTGATATTATTGCAATGTGCTTGTCCTCAGTTTTCTAACAATATCTTTATTTTAGTTTTAGACCGTAAACTGTTGAAAAAACAGACGATGGAAAATAAGCGATTTTAATATTTTTTTTTAGTTCTACTTAACTTAAAGACAAAATTCGAACATATTAATAATGTACAAATTCACTTTAAAACATTATATAAGTCAATAATTATGTATAAATAAAATTTTCGAAAAAATTTTGAAATAAAATTACATGTTAATTAAACAGATATAAATCTTACAAGAGGAGTTACAAAGATTGTATAACAGGATATAAAGTCAAATTGTGTTGATTAGTAAAGAAATGTTAAATTTCATTTATTTCTCCCAAGGTTAGACTATACAACTTACCATACGATAACGTTATATTAGATTAAATACCCTTAAGATTAAATAAATCTATTTTCCGCCTCTTTATGTCGAAGCTTTTGTTTCTTTATTATGTACAATTTAACATATTGTGTATGTATGTACATGTATAAAGTTGAGGTTGTATTAGGTACTTGAAAGTTCGTCTTAATTTACTGTTAATTATTTTTTTTTTAACTTTTAAAAACTTCTAAATTGAGAGCTTAAGGCCATGAAAAGAAAATATCTTGGTTCTCAGGCAATTACCTGGGGAAAAAATGGTGCGGGCGGGAAGTTGGATTTTTTTTTATTTCTCCAAATTACCTCCCCTTAATCAAAATAAAAAGCATAATATTAGACATTATTGAAAGCGGGCGGGCGGCTTTTCTTTTTTTTTCTTTTTTTTTTTTTTATAAAACTAAGCCTTAAAATGAATGAATGGTATGGACAGTCTTTGTCTCGCCGGTAAACATCTTCACTTCGTAACCGTATTAATCGGGTCACCGTCTTCCACATCTTGGGCACGACGCCGAGCTCAGCTACTAGTGAGCTAGTTTCCACATGGATTCCGGTGGTTTCTTTCAATAATACATTTACTTTAGAAGTTTTTTTTTCCGCTGGAATAATTGTCCAGGGTCATGTAGCAATCCCCTTTTCTGTCAAAACCGACGTCAACGCTGTCATGAATTATTCAGAAAATTTCAAATCATCTCGAATCGTCTAGAATTTTTTTTACACTTGTGGCGAATGACCTTGAACCCTTTTAATAAGGGAGATAACCACACCACCTCGTCAGGTCGTACAAAATGCTTCACAATCGCCAGATCGTCCATCTAAATATTTAGTCATGCCGAAATCGGCACTCAAACTTATTTCTGTTTAAATTAAACTAACATACATCTGGAAACGATTCCGACTAAATTACGATTATTTCCCAAATTGCGTAAATCCCCGTTAAAGTGTAGCAACGACCGGATAATCGAGGCTAGTAGTGTAAAGCAGTCACCGGAAATACACAAAGATGGCGTATTACCGGATATATGAAGTTCGTTAAAGAAGACAAAAGTAAAGACGGGAAATTAAAACATATAGCTTCTCATACTATCATACCCTACCGAAATTGGCAAGATGTGTCCCAGTTCAAGAATAGGCAGTTTTTTATTGATTGCAAAGATGATGCGGGCGGGCGACGTATTTTTATTTTTATTTTTTTTTTAACAAATAAAATGGTTTGAAGCGTGAGGTTTATGCCGGTGCGGCGGTGCCTGAGAACCAAGATACTTTTTTTGTGGCCTAATGTTTTTTTTTTTTTTTTTTTGGAATAGTTGCTGTCCTAAGGCAATGCTTGAATTTCGTTGCCCACTTTGGTTACTAGTGGATTGGGAGGGACATCATCATCAAAACTAAAGTGAAGACCATGTTAGCATTTTATGGGTTTAGTCTCTCTTTCAGTCGTCAATAAAATTATATTATATTCTTATTTAGGATAGCTAACCAGGTAGGATAACAGATGCCCAATGGCATCTGTCAGAAATGATAAAGTCTTTATTGACTTAAAATTCATCAACCTCAACATTCTTTCAAATTTAACAATGTAAAAACAACAACAGATCTTATGGATGAAATTTGTCACATTGAATAAATCAAGAGCCATTCCTAATTAAACGAAATATTATCAATTTGACTAAACTTGACTAGGATTAAAATGTATAGTCATACACATGGGCAATAAAGAAGTTTCGGATTTCCGCCGCCATATTCTGTAGGTAGCAGCCTTCGATATTTTAACTAATCAAAGCCATTAGATTACATTATAGTCTTTACAAATCTGGTATTATTCATTGAATATTATTCTTGAAGTAAGTGCGGCCCTACCCACATTCGTTTAGGGTATGTTATTGGTATTATTATTTCAATAAAATGAGACTTTTGATACCATGTATGCATTGTTTTGTCCCCATAAGCTAGACCATTTCCTTGTGTATTGGACCTTATTCTGATCCATGTAAAATAAAGAGTTTATCATTAATCTCATAAGAAATATATATACAAATAAATGGGCGACAAGTTTGATCTTACTGTATGTAATACTGAACAACAACGATTTGACTTTATTAAAGATCTTTATTGATAATTTTTTTATATATATTTATTGTAATTTTCATAAAGCGCAGTATTCCTTTAAGTTAAAATAGCCAGTTTTAATGAACTGCAAAAGTGTTCGACATGACATAAATGTTGTGGCGCTCCACAATACAATGATAAGCTTAGACATTTTCTCCATCTCGTCATATCTCCGCTTGTCGACTTTGACTTATGGATTGAGAATGAATTAGTGCATGGTCGCTAAAAGCAATACAGGATATTTTTTAGCAAATAATACATATGAACAACATACTTTTTAGAAAACATAATATAAATAAATAACATATTTAGCAAAGATTTACATTTACATTTATGTATACTGTGGCCCCAATTTTTTTAAAATAAGAAGATCTGGATTAGTGTATTTATTCATAATATCTGCCTAGGTCAACGTATCTGAAAAAGAAACATTTTGTATTTTAATGATTTTAAAGAGCTTCTTATCTTACGCAAACATCATTTTGTCTCTAACACAAACATCATTTTGTCTCTCACGCAAACATCATTTTGTATCCAACACAAACATCATTTTGTCTCTCACCAAACATCATTTTGTCGGCGTACAAATACGAACTCGAAAATTCTTAAAGATCATAGTTCAACATATATTTGCAGGTTGATTTGGGCTGTTTATATGTAAATAGTCTTCAGAAGAAACAGACCTGTAAGAAATTCGCATTAGTCTTAATAATAGTGTCCCAAACTAGGAACTTCATCCCTGTTTTTTTTTATTATATGTTAACTCTCTTCCCAAATATTGTGTAACCTACATGGAAATTCAAAATAGTGCAAATAGAAGCTATTAATGAACCTGTATCGAAATTAAAATAGGGCAAATAGGAACTACTAATGAACCTGTATGGAAATCAAAATAGTGCAAATAGAAACTATTAATGAACCTGTATGAAAATTAAAATAAGGCAAATAGAAACTATTAATGAACCTGTATGGAAATTAAAATAGTGCAAATAGAAACTATTAATGAACCTGCATGAAAATTAATATAGTGCAAATAAAAACTATTAATGAACCTGCATGGAAATCAAAATAGTGCAAATAGAAACTATTAATGCCTACGATACACATATAAAAATTAGAAAAGTTCTTGTGAATAATTGTAATATATCATACTATTTTATATTACATCTGAGGTAGATGATGTTCAAAATATGAACATGACTTGATAGAAACATACCTAGTGAATCACCAACTGATTCAACATTACGACGTCTACGACCACCTCCATGACTAGGCCTACCTCCACAACAATTTCCTTTTACAGCCACTGAAAATCAATAACATAAGACAAAACGTTAACCTAGCTCAAATTGTTTATGAACTGTAGAATCAATACCTGGGTAACAGTGGCCATAATTTCTTCTTATAAATTGATACATTTACAGTAGGCTAAACGAGATCTGATTTTGATGTCAACTCTGATATACCTTAATGCCATTAAACTATGTGCATTGTTTGATTGAAACATACCTTGCGCCCGTTCTTCGAGATCATCAACGGAGTCAACATTTCGACGGCGGCGACCAGTAGGAGGGGCATCATATACTTTAACAGCTACTTGACCAAATAACAACGAAATACATATTGTTAGGTTTATCTCATAGTATTATGAAATGATGGGTCGGTGGGCGACCGTGGTATATTTTATAAATTGATAAAGCCGGTAATTAAAGCACGGCAGCTATAAATGATTCTAATAGGTTTACATGAATCAATCCCTCCCTCCCCCGAAATATAAAGATTCTACTGCATATTGCCTCTCTTCGGTATGTACACCTGGCAAAAACTAGATTAATACATACCTTGTTCATTTTCTTCATCAACGGAGTCAACATTACGACGTCGGCGACCAGCAGGAGGGGCATCATATACTTGAACAGCTACTTAACCAAATAACAACGAAATACATATTGTTAGGTTTATCTCATTGTATTATGAAATGACGGGTCGGTGGGCGACCGTGGTATATTTTATAAATTGATAAAGCCGGTAATTAAAGCACGGCAGCTATTAATGAATCCAATATGTATACATGAATCAATCCCTCCCTTCCCCGAAATATAAAGATTCTACTGCATATTGCATCTCATCGGTATTTACACCTGGCAAAGTAAACGTTTTGAAACAATGTACGTAACTAGATTAATAGAACATACCTTGTTCATTTTCTTTATCAACAGAGTCAACATTACGACGGCGACGACCAGGAGGACCAGGAGGACCACTTACTAAACCAGAAAACAACAAAAGACAAAACGTTAGCTTTATCTCGTATTTTATAGGAATTGGAGGATCAATGGATGACCGCGTTTTCTAAATTTTTGATAAGTTGATCAACATTAAAACACAATAGCTATGAATATGCAAAAAATCATAAATTTATTTTGCAGTTAAAGTAGAAGATGCCGAATGAATGATTAAGATGAAAATAGCAGCCTTAAGTGACCGACATACAAAAACTAGAGAGCACATCTTTAATATTTTACCCGTTTTGATATCACCTCTGGTGTACCTCAATGCCATTAAACTACGTGCAGTGTTTGATTGAAGCATACCTTGTTCATTTTCTTCATCAACGGAGTCAACATTACGACGTCTGCGACCACCTCTACCACCATATGCCTTAAGAGCCACTGCATCAACCAACAATAAAGGCAAAATGTTAATTAAGCTCAAATTTTATATGAACTGGGGAATCAATGCCTGAGCGTAAATCAACGAAAATAAACATAACATTAACATGATAACACCATTTCTTTGAACATAAAAACTCAATTAGATTTTACTGTTAAGGTTAAAGATACCGAATGAATGATTAAAATGATGCAAATAAAATGACCCACATACAAAAACTAGAGTGCATATCTTTTTTTTCCCGTTTTCATATATACAGCTGAACATGCACGAACTATTTGCATGGTTTAATTGAAACATACCTTGTGCTTTTTCTTCGAGATCATCAACGGAGTCAACATTGCGATCTCATTGTTCATGTGATATAGTGGATCTATGGACGATTGTGTTATATTTTATAAAATGATAAAAATAAACAGGTGCTAGTGCACATTGCCTATCTTTGGCATTTACACCTTACATAGTAATGCTCTAAAGCAATGTGCGTGGCTTAATCGAAACTTACCTTGTGCTTCATGAACGGAGTCAACTTTTCGACGTTGAAGACCGGGTTGACCACTCGGACCAACATTTGCGTTAACAACAACTAAAATAACCAACAGCAAATAACAAATTATAAGCTTCATATCGCCTGCGGATTTGAATTTTGGCTTTGAGTTTAGTGTCTGAAATATTAATTAGGCTGCTATGTGAAATTTTGTTTAATTGCATTGGTTTTTCTTTCATATGATGGCTTTGATACATAAAGAAAAAAAAATAAACTCATTTCTAGTAGAATTTGTCCTTATACCGGTCAATTTTTAGCCCAAATTTTCTTTAGAATAAATATATTACATATTAACTGACATATTTTTATATTTAGTTCTAATTCAAGTACGACTTTCAAATTGGAACATAAATAAACATTGAATAAAATCGATAATTTAATAATAATAATAAACTCCATTTGATACATGCTTCAGGATTAGCCCCAATACACATGGGCATGACCCTGTCTGACATTCAGTCCATTGGACAATACCATGATATAAAAAAATACAAAAGAATACACAAACATCTGGTGTAAATTTTGTTAAAAAAAACATAATTACATGTGTATTAGATGGACAGATCTAGTTAGCCGCGATCAGGTACATGTCCACAAAAGAAATAAAACAAGCACATACATACATATTCATGTGAACAGCAAAAAATAAGCTAGCCAAAAGGGCAGTGTAAGTGGTACATAACACTACTAAATGTTCTTTTTTCTCTACGGAGGAGGAGATGGGATTTATCTATGCTCAATATCGTGTATTACGAATTTTGACTTTAAAACTATTCAAGTTCAGATCAAAACTGAATCGTTAGTGAAACAGTATGTTTATTTTTTTAAGTAATCAAATCATTAGAAGATAATTGTTCGAAGTAAAAGGCGGAATACCGATAGAATAATATTTTTTTTCATTCTCCTTTAGTATTTTGTCACTTAAGTACCTAAAAGGCATAAAAGAGTTATGAATCAAATATTACGTCCAGGGATGAACAAAAAAACAAGCATACCTGATTTTGATATTTAGCCTATAATTACCATGAAAATAAAATACTAACTGAAACAAAACAAAACTTCTGCTGTTTATATATTCGAAACCAGTATTTATACTAGAGCTGAGTTCAGCACTCTGCTTGGCATATGACATTTTGCCCCATATCTTTAAGGCTATTTTGTACTTTAATATTTTTCGCCCGGTGTTTTCTCAGCCGCTTTAATTAAAAAGGCAAACTGTGAAATATTTTAATCATTTGTTTTTTGGGGTTTTTTTTTTGTGTACACATGACTTTCAATTTATTTTGTTTCTTTCTAAGATAATTTAAATTATTTATTGTAGATAGTCTGTAGTGTTTTTGTCTACATTTGTGAATTACCGGAAGCAGAGTTGTCCTCGGTGATTTTGAGAAAGCGAAAGTCGTTGTTTTGGCCTTCTCTCCATATGCTGTAAATTTCAGATCGATCCGATAATTAGACCCGAGTTAAATAATTTCATGAAAATACTTTTTTTCTGTTAAATTTTCTCAATTCCATCTAATAAATCTTGTAACAAAGAAAATGAAAATGAAACCCGAGGTAAATCGGTCCATAAATAAGCTCTACGGCTTACTAACATATTTTGTCGATATTATGCAATACATCACTTCCAGGTAACCAAAAGTTTCATGTTAAATATTCATTTTTGAGTCAGCCAGTTTATAGATCTATGGTCAGATCAGATATACTCTCCACCAACCAAAAAAAAAAAAAT
The DNA here is from genome assembly GCA_030562195.1 of Nipponacmea schrenckii. Taxonomy (NCBI): domain Eukaryota; kingdom Metazoa; phylum Mollusca; class Gastropoda; family Lottiidae; genus Nipponacmea; species Nipponacmea schrenckii. Next base: position 13,160,061 of record JAUJPP010000001.1, read on the forward strand.
TAATAAATAAAATTGTTACAAAAACAAAACTTTCCAAGCAAGAAGCACGTGACCAAGTGATTTGTAATTTGACATCAATGGTTTTGGCCAAGGAGTTCTCAACGAGGGATGATGGATTATTTCGAATGTAGGTTACCGAATTTGATATGTTTTGTATATGTTTTGTGGAATTATGATTTGAAGTTCTATTCATTCAATTAAAAGAAAAAATCTATAGTGAATTTTATGTTGTATTTCGAATAATTGTCTAGTCTACAATAATATTACAGTAATAGTTGCCGACTATAATGCTGCTGTGTTCGGGTGTTTTTGTTGTTCTTGCAATATTTGTAACTTTATATCCGAACTATGTAATATAGGCGAGTACAATCTGTATTCACAGTACCTTCTCTTTATGATTGTCAATATCATACACGCACTCACTATCCCTGTCCAGTTTAACAGGGCAATTATCACATTCCTCCCCACCCCAACCTTAAACACACATACATTCAAAAGGTAAGCAGTCATTTAGGCACACTTTTTTTTAAGCACACCTCTTTTAGGCATACTTTATTTAGGCACACGTTCAGATAACCACTTGTCAATTAGGCACAGAGTTATTTATGCATATCAATTTAGGCACACTCTCAATTAGGCACATACTCAATTAGGCACATACTCAATTAGGCAAACTCCTTTTAGGTAAACTAAAATTTGGCACAATATTTTAGGCACAATGATTTAGGCACTCCTCCAATAAGGCACACCATCAATTAGGCACATATTCAATTGGGCACACATAGATTCGGCACTATGTCAATTAGGCCCCCAAAACCTCACTTCATAGTGGAAGAAAGCAATCACTATTTAGGAAATCATTATCGGCGCAATATTTTTAACCTTAACATACATTGCAATGAATTGATATTAAAGGGATACTGCGTCTTAGCATGAACATAAAATTTAAGTTCACAAGAATGGTTATATGAATATATATTCATCAGTGAACTTACCTTACTTTGATATGTGTGTGTGTGCTTACCAGGTGACACAGTGTACAATGGAGACTAAAGCAAAAAGGAGATGTGTCTGGCCATGTAAGAATGCGTGCATAATTGAAAGTGTGCGTAAATTAACGTTGATATAGTTTAAGGGGTGCCTAAATGGATGTGTGCCTAAAATAATGTGTGTGTGCCTAAACCAATATGTGCCTAATTGAAGGTGTGCCTAAATGATTGTGTGCCGAATTTTGGTGTGCCCTAAATAGTGTGCCTAATTGAGTATGTGCCTAATTGAAAGTATGTCCAAAACGCTGTGCCTAAATTACACTGTGCCTAAACAACATGTACTTATCTATCTGTGTGCCTAAATGACATGTGCTTATCTGACTGTGTGCCTAAATGAAGTGTGCCTAAAGTACTGTGTCTAAATGAGGTATGCTTAAAAAATGTGTGCCTAAATGACAGTGAACCCATTCACAACAGGTCAACGCCACTTGTCAGGTGAATAAGTTTTATTTTATATATCTTGCCTACTATGAAAACCAAAAATTGGTCAACCGTGGAACAAATGTTTTCGTTTTGATTGACCGATTTATAAAAAAAAAAGATTATGACCTTCAAACGGTCACGTTTTGATAATAACAAACACAACACATCAGTAACCCTGTGGTCAAATCGGACCCATTCATTATTATAACTGAAATATATTATCAGATTTCAAAATAAAAAATTTCTTTTCTGGTACAAAAAAGGCCGTGCAGACTTTTGTACAGCAGATTGTAATGTGCTACATATAACAAATTGATATTTAAAGCTCACAACAAAATAGATAACTAATGCACACAACAAAATCTGATACACATACGCAATGGTACATGAAAAAACACATATATGATACACACAAAAACATGATACTTAAAACACTAAATAATGTCTTGACATGACAAATTGACATCCTATACTGAAACCAAAAACACAATGATATATGATGCAGATACCAAAAAATAAAATACCAAGGAAAAAATTGACAATTCATACTGCTACCTAAAATAAATACAGATCTGATACTGAGACTCAACACAAATTAATATCTACGATAATATGATAAATTTGTGAGTAAAACTCATACATAACCAAATTGCTAGATAATACTGCTTCCGGACACAAACTGACATCCGATACTGAGAGTCAAAACAAATTGATATCTGATACTGAGAGTCAAAACAAACTAATATCTACGACATGTATGTGGTAGTGATACCAAAAACAAAATGATGTATTTTAAAGATACCCAACAACAAAATGATATATAATACAGATACCAACAACAAAATGATATATGATACAGATACCAACAACAAAATGATATATAATACAGATACACAACCACAAAATGATATATGATACAGATACACAACAACAAAATGATATATGATACAGATACCCAACAACAAAATGATATATGATACAGATACACAACAACAAAATGATATATAACACAGATACCCGACAACAAAATAATATATAATACAGATACCAACAACAAAATAATATATAATACAGATACCAACAACAAAATAATATATAATACAGATACCACAACAAAATGATATATGATACAGATACCAACAACAAAATAAAATGATATGTGATACAGATACCAACAACAAAATGATATATGATACAGATACACAACAACAAAATGATATATGATACAGATACCCAACAGCAAAATGATATATGATACAAATACCAACAACAAAATGATATATGATACAGATACCCAACAACAAAATGACATATGATACAGATACACAACAACAAAATGATATATAACACAGATACCCGACAACAAAATGATATATAATACAGATACCAACAAAAAAATGATATATAATACAGATAACAACAAAAAAATGATATATAATACAGATACCAACAACAAAATGATATATAATACAGATACCCAACAACAAAATGATATATAATACAGATACCAACAACAAAATGATATATGATACAGATACCAACAACAAAATGATATATAATAAAGATACCCAACAACAAAATGATATATAATACAGATACCAACAACAAAATGATATATAATAAAGATACCCAACAACAAAATGATATATAATACAGATACCAACAACAAAATGATATATAATACAGATACCAACAACAAAATGATATATGATACAGATACCAACAACAAAATGATATATAATACAGATACACAACCACAAAATGATATATGATACAGATACCCAACAACAAAATGATATATGATACAGATACACAACAACAAAATGATATATGATACAGATACCAACAACAAAAATGATATATGATACAGATACCAACAACAAAATGATATATAAAACAGATACCAACAACAAAAATGATATATGATACAGATACCAACAACAAAATGATATATGATACAGATACCAACAACAAAATGATATAGGATACAGATGCCAACAACAAAATGATATCTTACACTGCTACTCAAAACATACTGAGATCTGGTACTGTGGATGAACAAAAACTAATATCAATGACATCGGTGTGTGATACTGATACATAAACAAATCGATTTCTTTGATACCCCCCAATAAATTGATATTTAATACAAGGGGCCCAAAAAAAGTTGAAATATCTGATAATGATACAAATTAATATTCTATCAGAGAAAAAAAAGTTGGATACATGGTTTAAAATAATTTTATAATTTGACCAATTTACTTGTGTCTGCTTTTGATCCATTTGACGACTTGAAATCTTGACGGTACAGCATAATGGAAATACAAGCCCAAACAGTTATATCGGTCTTTATCACGATACTTTTTCTGACAATACTGATCGAGCTAACAACTAGATTAAGATAGATTCTTTATTCATTATCTGTATAAAACTATAACAAATTTATATACCCAGCTAACTACATAATTATGATTGCTCATGAACAGAATTTCAAGGTCGTATTTATATTATAATGTATCTACGCTATTTTATCCCATACTTGACATGAAAAATTAAATTTGTTTTAGATGAGTTTTTTTCTCATGTACAATGTCTGTGGTGCATTCTAGATAAAAAAAATGTCAAATCTTTAGTTGGATAAAAGTGACATCTTGTTGACCATTGAATAAACATATTGGTATTCGATGGGCGGGGCCACAGGCTGTCATCGTTTAACGCATTTGCTTATTTCCATTAGAACCATTTTTTTAGATGAGTTTTTTTCTTATGTACTATGTCTGTGATTACTAGATAAAATAAAAATCAAAATTTTTCAGTTGGATAAAAATTATATTCTTGTTTCCCGTTGAAAACAGGCCATTGAATAACTATTTTGGTATTCGATGGGCGGGGCAAAAGGGTACACAAGACCAAAATTCATCTAAAACAAAAACAAACTTGAAATTTATATTTTTCACATTAGGTATAGGGTAAATAGGTTATCCAATGGCTAACTCGTGGATATGGTTTTTATGCCACTCGTGCTTGTGATATTTTCATTATCACAAGCACTCATGGCATAGAAACAATATCCACGAGTTAGCCATAGGATAACCTCTATATATTCAATAATCGCATATGCGAGTTATTGTTTTGGACGAAATATACATTTCCTATTTTATTGATAGATAAGTTTATTGCATGTGCATCTATAAAACATAATGCTAAAGCATTTACAAAAAGTGAATATAAAGATATTTCTTTTACAATATTTGTAAATATAAAATATAAACCAGCGGGATAGAAATCTCAGTTTTCTATACAGCGACAACAAAAATAAAGATAGCTTGCCAGGCAAGATAACATACGCCCACTGGCAGAATTTGAATTTGAATAATAAATTGAACAATAGCTCAAAAACATTCACTGAATATTGAAGTCAAGGGAAAAAACTCAAAAAACCATTCATTAAAAAAAAGTCGTCAAATTCAAACTTGACTACTGTCTTATCAATTCTAAAGCTTAAACATGAAAAAAACATTTCATGAAAATCCTTTGAAAATTGAAGCTTCTTATTGCAACCACAATAGAATTTTGACACAATTTTACTAAGTCCAGGGCAATAACTCGCAAGCCGTGCATAGAAAAATCATAACATTTGAACTTGACGGGCATCTAAACCATTTCAATGCTAACACCAAGTTTCATGTAATGTAATGTAATTTAATGTAATGAAATGTAAATGTAATGTAATGTAATGTAATGTCATTTTCTTCTATAGCGCTGAACCACTAAAAGTGCTCTTCTGCGCTTTACAATTAAAAAAAAAATGATTCAATAAAATGCTTGTTTAAACAGATGTGTTTTAAGCTGTTTTTTAAACGAGTGAAGGTTGGTACAGTTTTTTTTTCATCAAAATCCATTGAAAATTGTTGCTACGATTGCATCTGCAATTGAATATTGACGCGATTTTACTAAGTCAATGGCAATAACTCAAAAAGTGTTAATTGAAAAATCGTCAAATTCGAACTTGATCGCTATCTTATCAGGGGCAATAACTACCAAACCATTTTTCAAAAATAGTCATATTCGCACTTGGTCGGCGTTTAATCAATTCCAATCCTAACAATAAGTTTCATCGAAATCCATTACATATTGTAGCTTCTTTTGCACTCACAATAAAATTTTGACGTGATTTTACTCAGTCAAGGGAAATAACTCGAGAACTGTTTATCAAAACAATCGTCAAATTCCAACTTGACCACCGCCTTATCAATTATCAAGTTTCATATAAAATTGTAGCTTCTATAGTGTCTACAACAAATGTTGACGGACGGACGGACGGAAAGGGGCGACGACAAATACGTCCACATATTCATGTGGGCGTATAAAGATGAAATCCATATCCAACATTTTGGAATTAAAACATTCGCAAATTTGATCAACTTTGGGGAAGTTTTAGTATACTAGAAGTCCTATCTAATATCTTTGATACTGATAACCAAAATAAATTGATATATGATACCGAGAACCAAAATAAATTTATATCTGATACTTATACCCAAATTAAATTGAAATATGATACTAATACCCAAAGTAAATTGAAATATGATACTAATATCCAAAATAAATTGAAAAACGATACTGATAGCCAAAACAAATTGAAATATGATACTGATAACCAAAATAAATAGACAGCACAAAAAAAAACCAATAGTGATCAATATCAGATCAATACAAAACAAAACGATTTAGTTTATGAACGCCTGATATTTATTGGTATGTAGCTGAAAATCTCAAATTGAGATAATCCAATGCTGAAATAGGTTTGTATTTATTTGATTCATCCAAGCAATTTATGACAAAATCATCGTCAGGATGGATAAAAACCGCTATGGATTGTCTCCCTTTATTCTTTGAAACTTCACTTTCTGGGATGAGCACCCGATGTTTCTGAAAGGTAAAATATTAAGTTTGAGTCATGCTTATTTAGCTCGTCTTGAAAATAGTTCTGCAAACTGCAAAAACGTGTTGCATAGCTATTTTTTCTGATGCGTTCTTTTCTCTCTGTCCATAGAATAATGTTCTTTGCGAAATTCAGTTTTCAGGAGTTTTGCGTAAAGGAAAACTGAAAAGGGAGGTAAGACCTACAGACTGGGAGTAAAGGTTGTAACTTTGTACTATAATGACAAAGTTACGAAAGCAAAGGCACAGGAGTTATAAGTTTAAAAGTTCTATTTGAATTAACAAAATTTGTTTTAATAATTAAATGTTCGCAAATATGGGTTCTGTATCGCATAACTATAGTTTATCTGAAAGTAGCAGAACAGAAAATCTCCTTGGGGATCTTTGGATCAATATCAAAACAAATTTTAAGAAAAACAATGAAAAAAATGTTTGACAATAAATGTTTAAGAAGATGGATATTATGAGGCATGCTATTTTGACTATAATGTAATACGAAGACTTAATGCGGCAACCCTGTCACCCCCCAAGAGATTCTCATAGACCTCATATCCCCAAGAACGCTATAAATGTCAATAAATTTTTGCGATTTTGTCTGAAAATGATTTCTTACTGTAGCTAAAAGTCTATCGGCTGTCCATCTCTGCATCAGATCACCAATATTAACACATATAGCACCTGGTACAGGTGTAGCGGGTATATAATCACCATTCTTATTACAAACCTGTAACATAATTTTTCGTTGTTTTATTTAAATAATATATGAACTTTTCTAATGGAAATTGGTAGAAGAAGCTATTCGAAGAGTAAGGTCGTGTTATGTCATAGACAAATCAAAAGAAATATCTCGACATGCATTTGGCAAATGTTTTATTCCCTTGATAGATATGGTTTACCTTTTAACATTAACTTTCCAAAGCCGAAACATCAAGGCCAACGACTACATAATGCGTTTTAGTGTACTGACAATCTAAATGATAATGGAAAATTTTGTAATGTAAGCAAGCATACGAATTCACGCGAAACTTGATGTGCACATATTATTTTCTAATTCGGAAATAAAGGTTCAACATTGCGAGACCTATTTTTTAAATACATGTAACTGAAAGAGGAGTCAAAATTTACTTACCTCTAAGCCCCCGATACCATCTTGAAACAGTAACGTCATGGTGCCATAATCACTATGTTCTCCACAACGAACTTGGCCTGGTTTTATACCTGAAACCAATATCGATAGACAATAAATCCAAAAAAGTTAACCAATGTTATTCTACACATCGAAATGAAATTGTAAATGTCGAAAGATTCCCAACCTCGTTCATAGACCTAACCGTAACAACCGTAATGACGGGCCTTTGGCTATGATTTATGTATAGTTTGTTATTTACAAAGGTATCTAGTTCTCGACATCAGGTATACTACGGACTCCTTTTTTTCTTTTTTTAAATCCGCGGATTATAGTCAAGGCGTTACTAAAAGACGGATTTCCCTGGAATCCGTCGTTTAGTAGCCCGTAGAGGACTGCTGTTTTAAAATACGCGGAATCCGCGGATTATGTGTCACGGCATCAATAAAAGACGGATTCTTCGGAATCCGAGGAATCCGTCTTTTATTAACGCCGGTCATGATATTAATAAAAAACGGATTCTGCAGATTAATAAAAGACCGATTCCGCGGAATCCGTCTTTTATTAACGCCGATTCTTTATGCATAGTTTGTTATTTTCATAGGTATCTAGTTCTCGACATCATTTATACCAGAGGACTGCTTTTTAAAAAAAATCAGCGGATTCTGCGGATTATAGCCACGGCATAGAGGCCTGCTTTTTAAAAATCCGCAGATAATCCGCCTTTTTTTAACGCCGGTCATCACATTAATAAAAGACGGATTCTGTAGATTAATAAAAGACGCGGAATCTGCCTTTTATTAACGCCGCCATATTCAGTGTCATGAAGACCCCAAAGCCGGATTAAAGGGATAATAGGTCTTTGAATGAATTTTAAATTTGGTCAACAAAAGCTCTTTTCATCAGTAAATATACCTGCTGCCATAAATAACTCAAAAAATAAATTAATATCGAAAAAAACTAAGTAATTATCTATAAAGATGCATTTGATTAATATTATTTTTTCAAAAATGACTTTTTGTGAGTTTTCCAGATTTTAAGGGATTCTGTTAACAGGTAAGTTCACTGATGAATATAATCATTCTTTGAGAACTAAAATATTACGTTCGTGCTAAGACACAGTATCCCTTTAAATTTTAAGAAAGTTTGAAGCTCAGTTCTCTAAAAAAGCGAGCAAATGTAGCCCTATAATTCAATTTGGATAAAGTCATATTGCTTGTTTCTTCGTTTATTTTCGTTTCAAACTTCGGACCATTACGATAGAGAGGCAACTGGATTTAGCCATCAAAACGATTGGTACTTACTTCCGTCTTTTGGTAATGGTGGATACCACAATGATCTTAAAGTTGTACAGTTCCCGGCACAGCCAATGCTTTTATGACTATTTCGAAGAAAATTTCTATCCTAAAAAATTATACATCAAAAAATTTATGCGAAGGGGGTTGGCAACATGAAAACTTGTGTATTGAACACCCTTGCAACAGTTGAATTTCCCATCTGGCGTCTGCTGTAATTTCCGAAAACTTTGAGAAGATTTGTAAATTTTAAATAGTAAAATATTTTTGATTCCAAATAAATGAAACGGTCGGGGTCTACAAATTGACGGAATAGATAGGCCATGGTATAACTGGCCCAACATATTTATGCAAAACTACAGGGTTTAAAACCCCTGGTCTAAAAGAATGAATACATTCTCACAATGAACAACAAATAAATAATAAATAACTAGGAAAGAATAAGATTCACCTCGAGTTTTAACCCTAATGTAAAAGCATCAAATATACGAAAAGCTATCATTTTACATTCATCATAAAATTTGTGAAATATTTCTTTCATCTCTGGAACTTCTTTATTCGGCCAAAACTGCAATCAGAGAAAGATGAGGTCTACAGATGATTTCAAAATCCAAGGAAGATTCACTCATATGCGTATAGAAATAATATAATACCTTCATGTCTGTGAAGGTTGTTATTTCTTCAAATTGTCCTAAGCATTAGTTTTACGTTTTAGTTTTTTTTTTCTATATTGGGCAAATTTAATAATGGAAAGTGTGGTAAACAAAACAGTAATTTACCTTTGCTTGGTCAGGTGTAAAATTAAATGCTTCTTTACAATCACCAGGTCTTTGAGGATTTAATCTTTAACAGACAATTTTTTATTACCAATAACACTTATTAGTCTTACGATTAAAATATCACACAACTTTGTTTACTTCATGTGGGCTATGGTCTTGTTTATCAGATATTTTGCACTGGTTTTCCAGAATTCCCAATTTAAATTAGATTGCTTCTGATTGGAAAAATTCAAGGTGTACAGACGTATGAGTTTCTATTCAATTTATCAAAGTTTCAAAGGAAGACAAGATATCAACGCTCCAGAAAACTGAGGGGATATAGTCTGAAATACCTTTCTCGTCCCATTTCTACATATCCATGATTGTCAGAAACGTCTCTAGAGCGAACGTATTTTATTTTTGCTTCTGTTGGTAAGTCAAAAAATGATTTTGAGACTCCAAATATCTGATTGATCTGAAAAATAAACAATGTAATCGGATCACACATCTTGTTGTTGGTAACATTTTTATATAAATTCCTCACATGACATCTTGTTTGAAAATAACAGAGGAACCATATCCGTCTTCGTGATTGATTTGCATTGTCAGAATGGAAGTCCACGTGAGTTCCCATGAGAAATCGGGAAGTGCTTTGGCCTCTTTACGATAGTGCAGGGGTCGGGTTTGTGCAGTGATTAGGTGCCTGCTGGCTTACCTGAAGGTCGAGGTTTCAATCCCGATTCAAGTTCGAGATGAAATTTCGGATTTTTCAACCCGATTTCCCCTTGTCAATGATGTAGGCCGGGGGCTGACAGGCAAAAAGCTTCCCACGTGGCACACTGCATGGTGTTGCCTGTCTTCATAAGGTGCAGAAGAGTAGGACGTAAAGCTGCATTCCTTTCATTTCACGATATTGCATGTTTCTGTTTTTCTTACTTATGTATGACTATGTGTTTTTATTAATTAATTGCGTTTTGATTTTTTTTCCAAACTACAGTAATTGCTAGGGTTTATACCAGGGTCATGGCTAAAATAGTTATTTGAAAGATAAAAATGCATAACCACGTTTGGATTGACTGTATGAGTAGAATATAATTTATTATCATTATTTATTTATTTTTTTTTTTGCTAATTGAATACAGAGCAAGCAACATAATGTAATATTTCAGCAAGCACGAGAGTCAAGTACTCCATTATGTTAAGTGGCCTACCAATAAAATATAGTAGTACTAAATATGTCAGGATATATACTAAATGCATAGAAATAGATATATGGATATAACACTATGGAAGCCGATAGCGGCCATTTGTTAACCGCGACTTGGCGCCCTCTAATTTCAAAGTCGCCAACTCGACAACACGACAAAACAGCGCGACACGAAATGGCGACTTGTCGAGTTGGTGACTTTGAAATCCGGCGACTTGTCGAGTTGGCGACTTGGCGACTTTGAAATCCAACTCGCCAAGTCGACAACTCGACAAGTCGCCGGATTTCAAGGTCGCCAAGTCGCCAACTCGACAAGTCGACATTTCGTAATTCGCCAACTCGACAAGTCGCGGAAGGCGGGGCGACAACTCGAAAGTCGCCAACTCGACAAGTCGCCAAAAGAATCTGTCGAGTTGGCGACCCGCCATACGCGACTTTTCGCGCTTTTTTGTCGTGTTGTCGAGTTGTAGACTTGGCGACTTTGAATTTCCGGCGACTTGTCGAGTTGGCGACTTGACGACTTTGAAACCCGGCGACTTGTCGACTTGGCAACTTTGAGACATTGAAAAAAGAGGATGTCCGCTATCGGCTTCCATATAACACCAATATTTTCGTTATTGGGATAACACTTTCTAGGTGTTTCAGGGTCCGTTAGCCGAGTGGTCTCAATGTTGACGTAAAAAATATGTCGCAATAGAAAGGTCGACTTATTTCCTATTGCAAAAAAAATTATTTTTTATTCGCCAGTCTCACTTATGTCGATACGATTCTTATGTCTATAATATCTGAAGTATGTCGACTTCAGCATATCGACATGTTCACAAGATTTGAAGTATGTCGACTTAAGCATTTCATCATCTTTACATGTACCAAGGGTGATTGGCGCATTTTTCATTCAGGCTGTAAAGCTCAAGGAGAGTGGACCACATGGATATGCTTTGAATTCTATAAAATATTCCTGCTAAAATCAAGGTAAATAATTGTAGTTTATAAAATGAATGAGTCTTGATTACCTTTTCTTAAACACAAACTTTAAGAGTTTTTATTAGATATTTATAAAAGGGGCAGAATCTGGAATATTTTGGGAATAATTTTGCTTTAAATGTCGAGATTATGTTTGAAACCTTATGTAAGTTGCTACATGGTGCCTGGAGATCTGTGCACAGTCTTGTTTCTATCTTTTGCACGCGTGTTGGGGTTTCCGTATTTCAGTCAAAAACAAAACACTATTCTGCTATATTGTTATATTCTTGACGGAAAGAATATTCTACATTCACAGTTCACAAAGAATAATGTCACATAATTAACATAAGAAATAACGGCAAAGCAAAACAATAGGAGTCACGTCTAACGGTGAAAAATAGTATAGAAACTAGGTTTTCTCCAAGCCATGCTGGTCATTCATTTTACTATCCCATAATAGTCAATGTCGCCTTGACTACCTAAAATGTGCTCAGCTTTGATTATCAAGTCCTATTTCACACTATGCTATTTCAAAAGACACTGGACAACTAAAGACTAGTCGTTTCACATATTGAACTGTTCTAACTTACAGGGGTGAAGGTTGGGGTAATAAATGAACTTTCCCAAATTGCAGACGATAATTTGACAATATGAGGTACAACTGATTTTGGACTCTACACCTTATTTAAAATCTGACAAGCATGCGTAAAAACTAAAAATGAAAGGACGATTATTTCAGAACTACTCAAGATTTTGGCCTTTTGTTTGGATTCTAAGCTCTTAGAGGACATTATGCACCTAATGGTTACAATGGATTTCATTTCCGCGACGAAAAGCTTTTAAAGCCTATTCCAGAAACTATAGGCCTACCTATAATTTTTCAGCGGATTTTCTTTTTCTTTTTTTTTTTACCTACGTACTTTCTACATCCTATGGGGAAATCCTTAGTATTTGCACATCAGCTTTCTTGGATAAATGTAACAACATAATTGCATGATGAATGACGGACTTTGGAGAGAGTAGACGTGTTACACTGACCGCTCCACGCTCGAGTAATTTTGATTATTCTACTTATCAATTGATTCACTGTTTTCAATATGTCGAGTCTGAATGAATTGGACATAAATGAAAAACTGATTAAGATAATGGATATTGCAACAAATCTGGATTATAGAATGAAACATATTGAAGAAAAAGTGGAAAAAATTGACGAAGTGTACTTGATTATTACATCTGTGTCGGCCAAGGTGAACGAGTTGGAGTTGGAGTTGAACAGTGTTAAAGCGAACAATGATCAGTTGGGTGAGAAAGTTAATACACTACAGGCTACAAACGGTAATATTTTACAATTGCTCGATTCTACAAACTCTAAGTTTGATTCAATAGTGCAGCAAACAGACTTAGACCATGAAATGAATTCCCTAATGATAAGAAAGATTAGTGCTATAAACGATAAGCAAAGTGAAATGGATCGACTTTTAATCGATTTACAATGCAGATCAATGAAGCTAAACCTTGTCTTCCATGGATTACAGGAAGTCGAAAACGAAAAAACTGAGGATATGCTTAGATCGTTTATACAAGAGGAA
>JAUJPP010000001.1:13173914-13338488 GCA_030562195.1 Nipponacmea schrenckii
TCCGGCGACTTGTCGACTTGGCGACTTGGCGACTTTGGGTCGGATTTCAGGGTCGCCAAGTCGACAACTCGACAAGTCGCCAAGTCGCCATTTGAATTTCCGGCGAGTTGGCGACTTGGCGACTTTTTAATCCGGCGACTTGTCGACTTGGCGACTTTGAGACATTGAAAAAAGAGGATGGCGGCTTCCATAGCTATCGGCTTCCATATTAATACGTTTCTTCTTGGACTTATTATTCGTAATAGAAAGAGATTCCGTCGTGTTTGTTTACATTCACGATGAAAGTACATCCCTCCCCGCTAGGCGGCGCTTCTAAACAACGATTACATCTGTTAAAATTGGCGAGATATGGAAGCCGATAGCGGCCATCCGCTTTTTTCAATGTCTCAAAGTCGCCAAGTCGAAAAGTCGCCGGAAATTCGAAATGGCGACTTGGCGACCTTGAAATCCGGCGACTTGTCGAGTTGGCGACTGTTGGTGGATTTCAAAGTCGCCAAGTCGCCAACTCGACAAGTCGCCGGATTTCAAAGTCGCCAACTCGACAAGCCGCCAAGTCGCCAAGTCACGGTTAACAAATGGCCGCTATCGGCTTCCATATATTAATCATGTGTGTGCCGCAGTCAACTGTTCTAAATCAAGAGAGCGAGATACTGATCTTTCTTTTTTCAAGTTTCCTTTGAAGGACGTAGAAAGGTGCAAAAAATGGATTGTTAATTTGCGAAGAAATGAACTGAATTCGAGTGATGTTCAATGTGATCGAAACCTTTTGCTATGCGAGGATCATTTTGAAGCTTCTCAATTTATGTGTCCAGACGGTAAAGGTATTAGGAAAAGAGGAAAAAATTACTATGCTATTCTCAGGTATAAATATATGTAGAGTAGATTAAATATTGTATATATCTCAATCTAGCTATTTTTGAACTAACTTAAGCTAATTTCTGGCACCCACATCTTAATGCACGGCTTTATAGCTTTAACTTCACTAATGGCTTGCTTCTAATCTATCCTTTCTGCCTTCTGGATTCGGTTTCACAAAAGCATTAATTTCTTTGCACACATATTCTCTCTCTGTGGACATAAAAATAATAAAACACAAAATCACCCAAAAATTTATTTATTTTTGATTTTTGTTAAGTTCAAAATTGATTGACACATAAAGTAAAATAATATTTCTAGTGAAAACCTTTATTTTTCGCCTACGAAAGAATATTTTTGGCAGAAATTAACATGGTGGAGGTTTTTCTACACCTTTTTTGTTACGGAAAGACAAACTGACGGGTGATTACAATATAGGACCACTTTAGATGTGGGCGTATAAAAATGAAAGTTAAATTGTTTGTTTTGCAATTTTATAACCTAAACCTTGCTAAACTGTGTTGGCATGTAGCAGGCATCTTCTCAATATTAAGATTAATTATATTATCTTCTCGTTTAAGACTATGAAGAAACTGTAAATTCAAATAATGGTTTTGATACTGTTCTGGAGGTTAATGCAGTTACACCTACTAAATTAAAGCCGCCGAAATCCTGCCGACTTTCAAATAAAATCTTGGAGTTAAAAGATGAACATGACAATAAACAGATTACAGAATTGGATTCAGCTATTAATGTTATTTCTAAGCACATCCAAGGACCAGCTTTTAATTTCTTCTTGGCCCAAATAAAACTCATGTTTGTTGTCGTATTCGGATGGATCTGTTGTTGATATTTGTAAAAGGGGGGATTATTGTTTAATTAGTATTTATACGACATTCATTGTTATGGTTAGTATGGTTCCTCCACATAAGACTTAAATATTTCTTATAAAATATACATGTACTAAGTAACATTCCTTATAGTGAAGATCTGCAATTTATTTTTTACGCTGACCTAAGATAACCTAAGGCTAAACGCTAAATTAATTAACAATAATTAATTATAAATCTAGTACTTTTACACTAGGTAAAAATAACTATTGTACATTCTAAAAGTCCTAGGAAGCCTCAGATGGCGTAACATGACTGATTTCATTGTAATTGTAACTTAAAGTTTGCTTGTCAGGAAAATTTCGCTTGTCATGAAAATTCCAGGTTTCTGATTGGCTAATCGCCTCTCCTCGGGACTATAAAAGCCGAAAGCGCTTTGATTACCGAACCATCCTTCTGTAGCCATCTGCAAACTGGTAACCAGACTACGCACCAACCATGTCATGCGAGACCATCAGTTCAATGCCATTAAATGCCGATGCGGACACGTTGCCACCAGGACGCATCTTCTCATTCAATGCACCGAATTGAAACCATCTCGTAAGACATTGACGGACTACCTGGAAACCAACGGCATACCAATCACCATACAGAATATTTTGGCTCCACCCACGGACCACTGGTACAAAATAATGGAACTCATCTACCAATTTATTACCACATCTGTTTTAAACAGATAACCTAAGTTTCTTTTAAAATTTATATAATCAATTTTCAAAACAAGTTTCATAGCAGAAACAAAAGAGAACATCTTATTTTATTTTTTTTTTTTTTTTTTTTTTTTTTTTTTTCTTTGTGAAAGCTTTTTTTTTTTTTTTTTTTTTTTCTCTTCTTCTCTCCTTTCTCACGTCTCCTTTTCTTCTTTCTTTCAGGTCTTCAACTCTTCCAAGCACAGACAGATATTCAAACCAAACCAAACCAAACCAAACCAACAACCACCAACAACAACCACCATGATCATAACGAGTTTTGGAAGAATGTAGAAGACTGAATCACTCACGCCACACTATCCAGGGCCGAGTTTCACCGCCATGACATTCGTTCCGACCAGATCGTACGATTTCTCAAACCACCACCAAACCAACAGTTTTCTAAATCATCCAATTGATTCTAAATCCACTACCAACGACGACCAAAGTGCAACTACCTAGTTTGCGATATTGCTGGAAGCGAACGTTAACTCGCCATTTACCTACCTGATTACCGAAGCAGACACCATACCTACCAGTCAGTCAGTCATGCTCGGCAGATAGCTCTTAACAGGCAACTGAGTAAGACCTTACACTCAACTACTTCCTAATACGGAATAATCAGGAACGTGTCAGGAATGATCCAAATTATCTTTCTATAAAGGCCTGATAAATTCCTGACAATTTGATCCATTTCACCTTGTCACAGCCTGAGATCAAATCCTGACATAATAATTCCTGACAAGTTAGATCCTGACAAACAATTTCCTGACATAATAATTCCTGAAAAGTTAGACCCTGACAAATAATTTCCTGACACACAAGATGCTGACAAGTAAATTCCTAACAAATTATTTACTGACATAATAATTCCCGACACATTAGATCCTGACGAAACATTTCCTGGCAAATCATTTTCAGAATTTGTAAACCTGACAAACATGATCCTGACATACCATTTCCTAACGAAGTAGTTCCTGACACTTCACATTTTGGCTAATGAACTTCTACTGTAAACTAAATATGTAATAGAACAATTAAGACTATATGCCACCATTCACTTAATTATAGTATCGAGTTGTACATAGCTTTCTTGTGGGGGAACCAACACTTGTTTATATGTAAAAGTTATGATATTGTTATATGGCTGTACATGTATATGATTACATTCATGTCGATGTTATATAAGAGAGAGAGGATAAACTATACATAAAGAGATCATAGATGAACAATTGTCGTCATTCCCCACCAAATGATATCGTCCGTCAGAAAGCCTTAGACCGGCGGTCGTTACATTATGTACATCAAAATTGATAATGCCAATACACTCAATTTGATTTCTAATACTCTAACATTATAACAAATGCTCAACAAGCTATATTTTATTCACGCACAAACTCGTGACTGAAGATATTGATTTTTCACACTTGAATCTTATATACTGTTATAAGTACCGAGAGAAAGATAATGAACATAATCATAAATACGTTAATGAAAATCTCAATTTCAAGTAGTCCAATGCTGAAATAGGTTTATATTTATCTGAACCATCCAAGCATGTTATAACACGATCAACGTCAGGGTGGATAAAAAATGCTATGGATTGTCTCCCTTTATTCTTTAAAACTTCACTTTCAGGGATGAGCACCCGATGTTTCTGAAATGGAAGCACATATACTTTATTGGTTTGTTCATATATGGAACGCCGTAACTGGCTTATGTTAGTATTTTTGCATTATGAGGGTCTTGTTGTATTATCAGCATCATCTTTTCTTATTATCATCTTATTCTATTTTCATCTTTTTGCATTATCAGCATCATCTTTTTGTATTATCAGCATTATCTTTCATATTATCATCATTTTGCATTATCAGCATCATCTTTTTGCAATATGAGCATCTTTTTGTATTATCAGCATCATCTTTTCGTATTATCTTATTCTATTATCATCTATTTGCATTATCAGCATCATCTTTTTGTATTATAATCTTTTTGTATTATCAGCATATTTTTTTTCTATTATCATCTTTTAGTATTATCATCTTTTCTGTAACTGGCCGTAGGTTTCAGCCGACATGATGACAGAATTGCGTTCGATTTCCAAGCTTAAAGCTATGGAATAAGTTTTGGTTTTGTATATATTTCAAAACAACTTGCAGTGTTAGCTACAAAAATGTTTAATCAAAGTAAAAATTAGGCAAATAGACAAGATTGTTGAATCGAACGGAATTAATGGGAGAAAACTAAATTAATCGAAGACTGGACCTCATTAACCTAATCTACGACACCTTCTTTATGTCGACTTTTTACGAAGATTACCGTTGATTTCCGTTAACCTACGGCCAGTTACGGAAAAGATGATAATACTAAAGGATGATAATAGAAAAAAGTTGATGCTGATAATACAAAAAGATGATGCTGATTATGCAAAAGGGTGATAAAAGAAAAAGAGGATAATACGAAAAGATGATCCTGACAATACAAAAAGATGCTGCTAATGCAAAAAGATGATACTGATAATACAAAAAGATGATAATACGAAAAGATGATGCTGATAATACAAAAAGATGCTGATAATGCGTTACGGCGTTCCATATTCATGCTATACAGGGAGTTTGTTGACTCCATCTGCATTTCTGAGAATATTCCAGCATCAGTATCAAATGATTGTGAGGTAAAAAGTAGGTCTTTCAGACATGCATCCTTTTAAAAGCATTCTATGGACGTGAGAAGGTCTTATTACAAAGTTGTCTACAGAATGTATCCAAACATAAGTACCATTTAGACGTATCATATAAAGAGAGTTACACGTATATCTCATCAAAGGCATCTTTTCCGTGTATTCTGAGAATGTCTCCTAAATAAAGCGTATGCTATATTGACACTGAAAATAAGTAGCAATAGATGTGCGTTGAACAATGGTACGTTTTGAGGTTCTAATCCTCGCTATTGACAGAAATGATTCGATTTCTTACAGTTGCTTTGAGTTTATCGGCTGTCCATCTTTGCATCAGATCACCAATATTAACACATATAGCACCAGGTACGGGTGTAGCGGGTATATAATCGCCATTCTTATTACAAACCTACAAGATTATTTAACATAATAGTTGCTTAAAACAAATAAATGATCGTTTCCCGTACATTTTCATAAGACGCTCACCAGAGTGAAGATCACATAGATACGGTTTTTATCTTTGTCTATAACAGATAGCTTACCCTCTACTACTATCCTTACTGATTTCTTAAGTGATATAAACGATCGAAGCAAATTTCATTCAACTAAGATGACATCTGTTGTCTCTACGCCAATTTCGATGCGCTTTGAGTAAGTTAAGGGTAATAACTCAAAAACCGTCCATCGAACTATATCAATTTCCTTCAAATCAGATGAAAACTGTAGTCTTTTGCCTTCTTGAGCCAACTTTGGCTAGTTTTGACTTAGTCTTTGGTGGTGAATGGATCTGTGGTTAGCGAGTTGGACTGTCGTCTGCTAGGCGACTAGGTGCCGTGGGTTCGAATCCCGATCGGTGCGAGGAAATAAAAATTTGGTCTGATTCCTAGGCCCGTGCTTTCACGGAACTACGAGATAGTAGTTTCCCCCCTCTATCAAAAACTGTTCGTCGACGAAAAATCGTCAATATCGATCTTGTCCAAGATCTCAACAAAATGTTCACGCCAAATTTCATTCAAATCAGATGAAAACTGTAGTCTTATCCCGCTCATAAGCAAATTGTTGACGGAATAACGGACGGACAGGTTACAGCAAAATACGAAACCTTATAATGAGGACGTATAAAAAGTGAATACTTACCTCCAAACCACCGATATCATCTTGAAACAAAAGCGTCATTGAGCCATAATCACTATGTTCTCCACAACGAACCTGGCCTGGTTTTATACCTGAAACCATTATGAATACATTGATGAAAATCAAAATTTAAAATATATACTATTGGCCTTTCGTCTAATGTTTCGGCTTAATACTGTGTCAAAAAATCACGTTTGTAGTTTATGATCGTTTTTTTTTTTTTCGTCATTCTTTTACTTAATCCAAGAGTTTTGACGTATTAAAGCTTGGGTAAAAGAAAAGGTTATTTCAAAATATAAAAGAAAACAATGATAACAATATTTACTTCCGTCTTTTGGTAATGGTGGATACCAATTTGTTCTGATTATGGTGCAGTTACCATCCTTTCCAATGTTCTTATGATTATTGCGTAGAAAATTTTTGTCCTGCAAAATCATAAAAAAAATATTCAATAGACGAAAAACCAAACAGCAGATGAATTTTTCTTTCATACAAGAATCATACATGCATCAAAACCGTTAGACTGTAGACTGAGACTCAGAACCAAGATGAAAACAATAAGTCATCAAACCAAATATAGATCATTTCTATTTTAGTTAAAAAGTAATCCAGTCAAGCCTTACCTCGAGGTTCAAACCGGAAGTGAAAGCGTCAAATATACGAAAAGACGTTTCTTTACATTGATCATAAAATTTTTGAAATATATCTTTCATCTCTGGAACTTCCTTGTTTGGCCAAAACTGTAATATATTCAGTAGACAATTTTGGACACAAAAGGTTTATTAAAGCATCTTTAATGGACTTTTTGTAAAAGTGTTTTCAAATGTTATTATGCTCAAGAGCGTATTTTTGCATAGAAGAAATGTTACTATTATACGTATCCACTATTTTAGCTTGTAAAAAATGATTCTGCAGGCAAATATTTAAATGTGTGTAATATCTTCTCTTTAAAATATCAAATTGAGATCGGTATTAAATAGCTTCCCCATGTCATATAAAGAATTCTTTGATTCACCTTTTGATGACTTGGTGCAAAATCGAAAGCTTCTTTGGAATCACCTGGTCGTTCTGGATTCAAACTAAAATAGAAAGAAGATTAATAGAAGGGACTCAATAGAAAAAGACAAATGGCACAGCAGTGACAGGCGACGGCATCAAGAGATTCAGAAATACATCAAGGAGGGACAAGCGACATGATAAAGAAATACATCAAAGATGTCAAACGTCACAGAAAGAGAGTCAAATGAAACTGCAAAGATAATCAAGAGACACCAAAAGATTGTCAAGAAAAATCTCAACAAGTGGAACAAAAGACACAACAAAGAGTCAAAAGACAATTCGGCGAAATAGGACTAAAAAATTGAAACTAAATTCCCGCCATAGGACGTGCACAATTTGAGGAATAACACGTTTACCGTCAAAAACGAATAGTACAGAAGCTATTTTATTTGGTCAAATTATAATATATCTATTTGTAGTGAGATAATGTAAGAATAATGAATATTACTAAATTCTAAATATTTAACAATGAAAGCTTTAACGTATATTCCCATTACGTCCGTTGATTATGAGCCTTACTGTTATTACAAACCATGAGTTGAGGAGATAATTCATATAATTTGATAGGAGAAGTTTTAACTCTTGGTTCTTGCAGTTCCTTATAACCAGGGAACAATTTCCCCAACCTTGTTTCCTTCAAAGTCAGTAAACATATTGATTGTTAAGAGGGCTGATTGGAAACCTATTTCTTCTGCCTCTTATAGCATTTAGTCAAAAAGACCGATAGACTTTTAAAGTAATACTGCGACTTAGCATGAACGTAAGGTTTTAGTTCTCAAGAATAGTCAATATGATTATATATTCATCAGTGAACTTAAAGTGTCATAAAGTACCAGAATTCCTTCAAATCTGGAAAACTAAGTAATTTTTTAAAAACGCTTAATAAATTGATTATAATGCATCTTTATCGATAATTATTTAGTTTTTTTTATGTATATTTATTTGTTTTATGTTATTTATGGCAGCGGGTATATTTACTGGTGACTACGGTTTAAAATTTTCAAAATTTTATGTTCATTTTAAGACCTATTATCCTTTTAAAGAGTCGGATGCAATCAATAACAAAATACAGATATTTTGATCTGACCACAGAAAATTGCGGAAATATACGTCTTTGACCTAAAATTTCTTGATCCTGAAATTTGGCACTACCTATGACAGGAATCTAGTTTCGATTTTTAGTCTCTTCTGATCCAATTCGGAGAATTCAGAGAGTTAGGGAATTCTGAATTTTACACTCGACGGGGACAGTCAGGGAGTAGAGTTAGCCAAGAGACACAGCGAGGTGTGTCAGGAACCATCAAAAGAATTGACAATTTTATCATCTCTTTCTATCCTGGGTTATTTAAATACATAACAGCTATGGTAGTATATGCGAAACCCTGTTCGCTAATCCTATTACATAAATAAATCTTGTTCAGCAAATAAAATTAAAATACATATTGTATATTGTTTACAATACCTCTCGGCTTCCATCCGAACATATCCATGGTCCATATCAGAGTCTTTGGGACGAACATATTTCATTTTCCCTTCTGTTGGTAAATCGAAAAAAGTTTTTGAGACGTTGAACATCTGATCAACCTGAAATATTAAGAGTCATACTAATTTCAAACTCCACGTAAATGCAGATCGGACAACAAATATTTCACATTCAGCCTCCAGTAAATAGGGACAGAGAAAAGTATCCTTTTTTATTTATTTTTAGGAGGGGTTTGTAATAATATGAAGCCAAACAATTAAGAAACAAATTTTAAACCTCGTTCTTAATTAGGCGCTAAGCTCCAGATTAGTACTTACGTAATCCTGTGATATACCATGATTTATAATATAACAGAAACCAATAGAATCAAACGCCGAAACGAGTTCATCTCCTATCTTCTTTAAATTTTCATCGGTGATTTCGGCTTTATTCTTTATATGTAATCCATATTTTTGAAAGTCTACAACTGGTATCGAGGTCGCCATAACAGGTGTAAATTTCTACTGAATTGTAAAAGTAACATTATAATTATTCACCCTATAATTTGAGGATGTAATCTCACTTTGCCAATCGACTAAAGTAAGAGATTGAAATTCACGGTAGAGTTATTTGCCGGTTATAGTCGGTTCTAATAAATAGTATTCAGGTTAAGTCATCCTTGTGACATGTGAAATATGTTCACTCATATTGATATATAATCCCTTACCGAACTCTTAATAACGCAGGTGAAATTGATGAAATCGAAATCATTTTCTTCCACACTTAACGCCGTCGCTGATGTTCTTCGCACTTCTAGAGACATTAATAACCAGACGACGTTAGACTGCATGCAAAAGATTTCCTGACCCAAGCCTGTAGCGAACTACAGACAAGTGTTACAAAATGACCCAGAAAGAGGAGGTGCAGGAACCTTGACGAACGACTAAGCTAACCTCCCCAATAATACCCTAACAGCTGTACAGTATGGTGATGAAGTTGCTAACCTCGTTGGTGAAACAGAACTTTTACGCTAGTTTGTAGCATATTAAAAATATATTAAATAGACATACAACAAGTCGGATAACTACGACTTCAGGTTTTAACTCACCACACTCAAGTTGACTAAAAACAAGTCTTTCCTTAGATGCAACAAATAGAGTGTTCCCCAGGGATATCTTTACGTTAGTAGAAAATAAACAGGAGCAACATTATGTTTTAAATATTTTAGTTTTTACAGTGGACAATTCTTTCTTTGAAGAAATTTCTAGGAGGGAAATAAAAGGCCTTCTATGCTTTTCATCAAACTATAGTGAAAACTGAGCACTCACCAACAAAATGGAGTCCTAACACACCAATGCAATTATGCAATGAATTTAAGTGTGAAGACCCGGTATAGCAAGTTTTTTATTTGTTATACGACAACCGTCCTTGACCTTTTATGGCCCCTTTAATCTAACAATTTTTGGCATATCAATTAGTACTTTCATGTACATTGTGAATATCATTTTTTACCCATAGTTTTACAATGAATTTGCGTTCACAGAAATAAACCTTTAAAACCACATGTGATATTTTGGCAAGAATTCCTCCCTATTTTTAGTATCTTTTAAATATTATAAAAATGGTTCAGAACTGTGACTAATAGAGTGTTTTCGAGAATAAAACGATCGCCATTCGAAAGAACTCGCCTTTGATGGTCTTATTATGAACAAAATCCTAAGTAGGGTCCTAATTTTATAATATTAAATATGACAACTAATAAACACACAGAAAAATTGAATTGATTTCTGAATTGAAGTTTCTGACACATCATACTCATTTAAAATAGAATACAAATTTGGGTACTCTTCATTCAAATAGTTGTAGGTGTGGTACTTTGGTCACACGAGAAACTGGTCCAATTAATATTTTCCGTTTGGTAAACACCATTCGATATAAAATAATATTAAGCATAGGTATATACA
Organism: Nipponacmea schrenckii; assembly: GCA_030562195.1. NCBI lineage: Eukaryota > Metazoa > Mollusca > Gastropoda > Lottiidae > Nipponacmea > Nipponacmea schrenckii. The sequence goes on from JAUJPP010000001.1 coordinate 13,184,645, forward strand.
TTGTATCTATAAAGTATATTAGATTATCTGTTATCTGTATAAGATATAATATACCATGCAGAAAAGAAGATGGTAAAACAAAATTCATGTAGATAATAGGTTCACTGTCATTTAGGCACACATTTTTTTTAAGAACACCTCATTTAGACCTAGTACTTTAGGAACGATATATCGCTGAATCGATATGACATGCCACTATACACGTATTGTATCGATATGTAGTGTATCGATTGCTATTTTGACGTGTGTCTAAATTGTAAGCATACTCCTGTCGAAACATATTTACATATTATAGCTATTAGAGGCTAGAAAGAGACATGTTTTTCGGACTAACCAGAATGACTCATAAGTATGTCATACTTATCAAATACAAGCTGTCATGCATCCATTCACTTCTCTGAAATGTTTAGAAGAGTAAGTGGAGTATAAATGAAAATAAGCCACTGAGTACAGGTTCATTATGATCTTTAAAAATTGATCTACCGTGTAGATGATAAATGTGAATTCGCTTGGTTGCCCATATATATTTAATTACGTAGAAAAGAAGTTTCGACCTTTTTTTCTAAACTGTGTACATCCAGTATCTAACTATTGAAATGTGATTTCTCTTAGTCCTTCGGCTGATGAACTTTTCCACCCGGTTTCCACTTGTAGTGATGCAGATGAAAGGAGCTGACATGCAAAAAGCTTCCGAATTGGAAAATAAACCGAAATCTAGCGGACTACAAGCTATGTATGTTAAAGATCCCTCGATTGTTTGTTTGTTTGACAAAATTTCCGTCATTGCATTGGGGAATTTGTTTTCTTCTTTATTTCTTTTGTTACCTGTTTTCCCCGTTTATAAACATCATGAACCTGAGGCAAGACATTATCAAAATCAAAGGTAATCGAATTCACTAAAGAATGACGGGCACTAGCACACTTTTTTGCATCGGATTTTGTGTGTCCAAATTGGCCAATTAATTCATCGTGTCCTTCCACCATTCTTCATACTTCATTGAGGCCGTGGTAACACAAATGAGACAAAAAACGTATTCATTGCTTTGTAGTTTGGTGGGCTTTTTGAAAATACGGGATAGTAATTCAAAACCAGTATTCGGGATACGATGCAATTAACTATGACCACATCAATGTGCCCTTTCCAGCAAAGAGATTTGTTACTTCTGAACTTTTCTCCCTTGTATCAATTGCCTTGTCGTCCAGTCGCGGTGTTTACAGAATCATATTTTAAATTATTTTCGTATATACAAAATTCTTAAGAGTCTTAATTTGACTATGGGCCGATGAATATATCGACCATGTAGCAAATTTGATTTTACTTGGGGTAATATATGGAATATTTGTGTATAAACGAATTGAAATTTAGAAGTCACAATAGATGAAAAGTAGATCTCTTTCCACATATTAATCTGTATCACATGATTAATTATTAGAAATTGCAATTAAAAGCTGAGATTTCGGTATTATTTCACGAATAGTGTTCATTAATTTTAAATAGGAATATAATACTTCAAAAAACACATATAAAAAAGCTTAATTAATTACAGCTAATGGCAAGGTATTGCGATGGTCGTCTTGAAGGCAATTGTTACCTTTCTTGTATTGCTAAATTTGTAAATGCGCTACCGTTTGACGAATATATCCACGGTCAAAAGTAGATTTAACACATATCTCAAAAAAGTGACAGTGAGGAAAACTAAGCCAAAATTTAGGCGTTCGTTGAATTTCAACCGTTGAATCGTTTGTGTAGCACATGGTATGTTTAGGGCGAACATCGGGCGGTGATCATGCACAGTACAAAGTGTAGGTCTCTTTGCTACATTCAGAGCAAGGTCATGGTGTGTTTAATCCGTCCACAGCCTATGACTACCCCTGAAGTCTGATTTTTGAGACTTGATATCCGCGAATTGAAAAATTGAAAAAGATATAATTATGACACTAGCTGTATAGACATAACATTCAATCGAATAAATATACCATAACAATATTATTATAATCCCTCAAATTGGTGGTAATTAACTCTTAACAAGATTATAATTACAAGATCGGTCATATGACCGAATATCAGAATATCAATTAAATTTGAATAATTATCAGGCAAAATATTTTAATGATATGCGATACAATTTCATACAGGATCTTGTTCATATCAAGAGCTCTTCTCCGTACCTATATAACTGCTAGGTTCAGATTTCTTGACACATTCTATATTTGGCTTTGCTCAGTAAGTATATTTTAACTTATATAAACATTGCTAATTCGGTTTATTTTAAAATCGACGCTTATACTATATTCTACTGTATCAGGAATACCGGACCGGATATCGGATCAAGCACCATACCTCGGATTAAGCACCATACCTCGTGGGTAGCATCCATTAATCTATTTATATTTTCATTTCACCTTCAATTGCATTCCGATATAGGATATTTTCATCGTTAATATTAAACATTATTATTAATTATTGCTTCAGAATAGACAAAATTCACGCAGTTTAAAAATTCATAGACGAGATGAAGGTTACAATTTTTGTTTTGATGTTAGTTAGTGCAGTGGCTGTTAACGCACAAGGTAATAATAGTGGTGATCGGCGTGGTCGCTCCATTGATGATCGCAAAGAACAGACACCAGGTAATGCTTCAATCAAATCAACCTTTTTGTGATTAATATTTGGAGGAACTTTAAGATATAAAAGAGGTATGTTTCAAGCAAATCTAGGGTTTTTAAAACGTTTGATATTGTCAACTGGTGTAAATACCCCTAGACAATATAATTAAAGAGAAAAATCTATATTTTTTGTATATATATCGGGAACCGTTCAAAGTTATTCCTATAATAATAAATGTATAAATAAATGTTCCTATAAGTTAAATTATTTCTAACTTTATTGCAAAATATACAATATTAAGGTCATATTCCATGACTTGAGATCACTTTTGGCCTTCTGTTGTCGTGTTCTAATATTTATAAAAAATATTATCATTATGCAAATATGGACAACCCATAGTCTGGGTGAGTTTGTTCTCATAGTACAGATATACTTTTAACACCTCTATTTAACCATAAACAAGATCGTTTTCGAAAGTTGGCACTGGCATTGTAAAAATCAAAGAAATGACGGTGTAAGTAATGGAGTATTATGGTTTAATTTAGAAAAAGGTCACTTCCCGTCTTTTCTAAACTATAATTACCGGTACATACAAAACTACGTATGGTTCCTACACGGAATTCGAAAATGATATAATGCTTCATATTCCATAACTTGACTACACTTTTGGCCTTCTGTTATCATGTTCGAATATTTATAAAAAGAAATATTATCAAATTGTTGTAGCTTGCAAATATGGAAAACCCATAGTTGGTGAATGCAATGGAGAAGAGTATACTTTTGTATTTGAAAGTGACGATTGTCCAACCCGTGAAAGAACTGGTAAATGTATGGTCAATTCTGAGGGAGATATGGTTCCTGTTGCCAGTGTTTTCAAGAGTCTGGGTGAGTTTGTTCTCATAGTACAGATATACTTTTAACACCTCTATTTAACCATAAACAAGATCGTTTTCGAAAGTTGACAGTGGCAGTGTAAAAAGCAAAGAAAGGACGGTGTAAGTAGTGGAGTATTATGGTTTAATTTAGAAAGGTACCTTCCCGTCCTTTTTAAATTATAATTACCGGTACATACAAAACTACGTATGGTTCCTACACGGCACTCGGAAATGATATAATGCTTTATTTTTATACCTATACCACTTTTAGTCACTATGTTTTGAAAATTATGTAAAGAAACATGATGACATAAGAATATTTTATGACAAAAGAGCATCTTATCTATTGACCAACGTTCATGAGAACTATTTTATGATAACTTTTATCGGCACTCAATTTTAAATTTAACGTAAAAAAAAATTTCTATCGACATAAACATATTTTAAGATGTTACTATAATCTTTTAATAGATTTAACATGTAAATAATTGGTCAAATCGATTGTTGATACCTATTGTTATTGTGTACTTTCAGAATGCTTCTACACCCTTCCTGAAGTGTCAGGAGACTGTGACCCGGAAACAAATACTTTGATACTTTCCCATACTCTGTTGACTAAAGATGTAGAGGGATGCGACCAAACAATCGAGTCGACCGTTCAATGTTCAGAAAACAACGATGGGAAACTTGTTCCAAAACTTGGTGAAATGAGTCTTTTTCCTAGGCGAACAGAATTCAATTGTCTTAATTCAGAAGAACGTAGGGGTCCACAGAGTAGACGGAGCGAACACTTTGGTGTAAAACATGGTGAAAACAGAAATAGGGGGCGCAATGGAAGAGGAAACGTTGGAAGACGTTATGGCAAAGGAAGATTACCAAATGGAGGTAGACGAGGAGGAGTCCGAGGTAGAAGAGATAATGAATAAAAACACATTTTCTTTCAAAATGAGGTAGAACAGTTTCTTTATATTTCAACCAATTACAATCTATCTGGAATGACCAAATTACGGATAGATATTGCATGAAGGGATCTTGTTTTTAACTTATGATCGATGCAACAAAGTGTCTCGGAATGAAATTATTATGAAATAATGCTTGTCCATCGAACACAAATCTGTAGGTTTTATACACCCACATACTATGGTCGTATATAGTTGTCGCCCCTGTCCGTCTGTCCACAAATGGCTTCAAAACGTTAGACATTGACGGTTTTTCGATCAACAGTTTCTGGGTTATTTCCCTTGACTTTGTCAAAACTCGCCAAAATTGGCATTTGAACGCGATACTTTTCATCTAATTTAAATGAAATTTGGTGTGATCATTTATATTAAAGAGATCTTGGACAAATTCGATATTGACAATTTTCAATGAACGATGTGAGTTATTGCCCTTGACTTGTGGGTTCTGTCTACATTACACTGTAAATTATCTTAAATTAGCAGAACAGAGCAGAAAATCCCCTTGGGCCCTAGCGTGGCATTTGATACTTTTTCGATAGCATAAAAACTTAAACGGTTAAAATTATCAGCATATCTATAGATAGCATAGGTCAAGGTCACTGTACACTGAAAATTCCAAGTTCATTGAAGGTCAAGGTCACTAGATGGAGACATAAAAAAAAATGTGTCTAAATAAAATTTAAATTCGAAATTAAAAATTCTGTCCTAATAACATTTAGATAAAGTTAAAAGGCTTTGATAGAGTCTGACTCTGACTTCCATTGAAGGTCAAGGTCACTAGATGGAGACATAAAAAAAAATGTGTCTAAATATGATTTAAATTCGTAATTTAAAATTCTGTCCTAATAACATTTAGATAAAGTTAAGAGGCTTTGATAGAGTCTGACTCTGACTTCCAGTCAGAATCTTTTCTTCTATCTGGTAGTGCAGGCTCCAGACGTGATTATGAATACCTCACGCTCAAACCGGAAGTGAAAAATTAATCACACGCTATTATTTAAATGGACAACTTGTCAGTATTCTGAGAATTTCAGATTGAACAGAAAATTAGCAACAAAGTCAGAAATTTCTAATTTTGGGGGAAATTTTTGTTTAATTTTTTTTGGAAAATTTTTCAAATGCACTAAATAGATCTTTTTATAATTAACATATTAAATAAAATCGATACAGAAATAAGCCATATAGCTGCAAAATTCTTGCTCATTATGCAATATCTCATTTCCGGTTGGTGGTTCAGTTCTTCTCAAATGTTTTAGTATGACTAAAATACTATGCCATTTTCTGTTTTGCCTAGAGTCCTTACACAAGCAAATATAATCCCCAAAAAATTGAAGTTTGATTTCTTTGTACAATATGTCTATATTTTGTGAATTTCAGATCGATCCCACAATTAGCACCAAAATGTTTGATAACAATTATCTCAGTCAACACATTTCAAAACCTTAAATTAAAAAACTTTATAAAATAGATCTTTATAACAAATAAAAAAAAAATAAAGAAAATTTCTGATCTAGAAAAAATTTGATTTCATTTTTTATTCCAGCCCATTTAGAAATGTTCGTCCAAACAAAAACGCTCTATGTATTTCAATTTTTCTAGAGACGTTCTCAAATAAAAGTCGATACGAAAACAAAGCATGGAATCGATAAAGCGATGCCACGCAAAAAACAGTACAAATAATGTTTGACAATTAATTTCTGAGAAGAAGGATATTATGAAACATGGAGCTTGGGGATGGGACATTATAATATATATTATAATATATTATTAAGATTTGAACGACATGTGAGTTAAACCTTGAAGAGACCTCCACATCATTAAAGCGTTTTGTTGAGTACTTGAATTGGTAGTTACATGCTTATTTTAAATTCATTTTTTTTTTCAGATACATTGACCAAACCAAAGCGAATTTGCATGATGTATTTGAATTAATAAACTAATACCATACAATTATCCTTTTGTTAAACTCAAAATTTCAAAACATAATTGCTCTGCCATTTTAGGCCTTGTCCATTAAGATTTTGCTTATATGTTCCTTCTTTTGTCACTTTCGATTTCATCGCCCTATAAAATCTCATATCATATCTTCACGATGGCATAGCGGGATATATGGATAGTCGTCTGGCAGCTTCTTGTTACTTCGTTGTGTCTTCACGTGCCGAGAATTTCCCAGTGGCAAGGGAGGATAGTACGAATTAATGAGCAAGATTTACGAAGGGTAAAAAAGACACATGTGGTCACAAACGACAGAATTAACTTTTTCATTTTAATCAAAAACTTTAATTTTCTCCAAGGTGATAATTGAAAAGTAGGACGTTAAACTCCATTCATTTCATTTATTTTGCTAATTATTATCACCTTGGTTAAAATTAATTTCGAATTTAAAATTTCCTAGGTGAAAATTGGGTGATAAGTCCTGTAGGTAAAAATTCAGTGAAAATGTTGTTTTCAAACTAAATATTTCAATTCAAAACTAAAGGAGTTATCACCTTATTTTCAATTTTTTAAATAAAATACCATAGTATTATCACATTCAAATAATGTTGCAAATAATTATCAACTAGGTGAAAAATAAATTTTTTAATCAAAAAGTACAGGAATTATCTAGGTAAGAATTCAGGTTTTTAATTCAATATTAAAAATTCATAATAAAAAGTTGGCGTATTTGAGACAAAGTAGACGCATAATAAATAACCTTATAATAATATAGACTCTTTATTTTACATGGGTCAGAATTAGGCGCAATACACAAGGACATGGTCCTGTCTAACATTCAACCCACGGGACAATACAATGGATTATTGTATAATAATATTCATGATAACAAATTTAATATAAATAACAAATAACATGGAAAACATCAATACGTCCTTCGTCAATTTTTTTGGACACAAGATGACTGAAGATGTTCTCACGATTGGATCGATATTTACGACCGTGTAAACATCTGATGCTTATTTTCTTGATCACTATTATGACCATATAAGATTTGTTTAATATTTTATCATGAGCATAGTAACTTATTTTTGGCAAGAGCATATAAATTAATTCCTGAAATTGGTTGTATCCTATATTATTATTTCGTTTATAAATTATCCAATTCACAAAGATGGCAGGAACTTAAAAATACTTATCAGTTTTTAGGCTTTATCAGATTCAGATTGTCATTAAAATATAAATATTGTAAAGGGCCTGGACTGTCTATTAACATGGTATTTGTACATTAATCATTCTATTTTGTCATTATGTATTTTTGGTGTGCGCGAATTGTTGGATTACCGGACCACAAATAACCTATTTTTTAGTCTTGACATATCAAGTAAACCGGTATTTTATTAGTGAAGTTTATTAGTATTTGTCAGTTTTATCTGATATATTTCTAAATTTTGGGAACCATAAGAGTCTCTTTACTCCTTTGACATTTATCATTCATGAGCCTATATTCCTATGGTTTCCATCTGTTATCCAAGTAGATTTTTGTGACATAAGTGCTTTGATTGATTTATACTGTAAATTGACATCCCCATTTCATATTGTATATTTCAGTCAATCGTTTTTTCGTTTACTACAATCATAAGATGTAAAGTCATTCAACTGTTTATTCATTCATCCTTCATGTTTTGCTTTTGATAATATATACATATAAAACTAGATTCTTTGTTCTTTATGACCATGCCTACAGCACAAATGAGCGCATTATTGTATGGAACTCCTGACCCGCTGGCAGCCACAATTATCACTAGCAGGGAGTGTAAAAATAAATTTTGTTCTCCATGGCCTATTGCATACTAAAAACATGTCCTAATGTTTAGGGATGCAAGTCCGCGTCCATCAGTACATTTCTCTCTATAAAAATAGATGTGTAATGTTGAAACTAAGTCAAAATTACGGCGTTCGTTGCATTTCAACAGATGCATAAATTATGCAGCACATGATGGACCCGAAACATCGGCCTTTACTCCAATCTCTGATTGCTAAATTTTGACATTGCCGGATGGTGATTGGCACAGTGGAAAGTTTTAGGTCACAGTGTATTTAATAATCCAACAGCCTCCGACTCATTTGGTTACATCCGTAAATTTCCGTTATTGTAGTTAAGCCTCTGGCTTAAATAGCGTAGAGATTTGCTTTAAAGTTTGGTGATAGGTTTAGTACCTTATAACTGCCTGATTATCCTCTATCGGGGTCCATTCACTATAAAATAATGGGTGATAACTCATTTGTTTAACATTACTTCTTATGAAAAATATTTGGACAATCGCTACTTTTACAGACGGCTGACAATGTTGATATTTTTTCGAAGAAAATGCTTTGTGTCGGCTTTGACGGCTTAAAGTATTGAAAAATGTATCTCTGTACAGATATACTGGATATGGAAAGAGTTTGATTTTCCAATTATTGCCTTGGAATTTAGAACCAGATTCAACACCAACGATCGACAACAACAAAGGGAACATAAAAAATATCAAAATAAAATAAATATTTTATCTTTAAATGGTTGAGTATTTGTTTCACGCATCTTTAGCAAGAAATCCAAACGCTTTTTTCGATCACTACAACAATAAACATTCTGTTTCACCCATGCAATGGGCTCTAACAGGCAGCATAAACCATAACACAGAGATGACACAATAAAGTATGTTTATTAAAATGCCCACTGTAAGTATTTGTGTAACCCATGGTAAAAAGCTAAAAATACACATAAATGAATTATAAGAAACAAATCGTCGGTCTCCTGGAAGGACCTCGTAAGTCGACTTAAGGGAAATTATTTTTTTTAAATTTATATTCCTTAGGCAATTACCCACCAGTTGGTATAAACCTCAAGAGTCAATGTCATTTACTTTTTTCACAAACAATTCTAAAATAAACCTATAAACCAAATTGTGTAACTCAAAACTCACAAATTAACTTATGAGTTGTTCATTTGGAAATTATTATCAGTATTGATAGAATAAAACAGGTAAGTTGAGTTACGAGGTTTTCTTTTTTTAGAATTGTTGACAATTGTTTTAAAATAGCTTGATTTATGAGTGATGCAATAAGATGTACACAGCATGGTAACAATGGTATTATGGTTATGGTATCTATTTACTAAACACAAGTTGACAGAAAGGTAGGTTTAAGTTTTGTTCTAGACTGTCAAGAACTACCTTGGATACTTCGACATGGTCTAAGTGTCATACTGCATAGAAGTGATGCAATGAAGTTGAGGTTGTCATAATAGACTTGCTTGCTATATTTGGCTTACAACAAACAACCATCATTCTTTTGAATCAGCATTAACATCCTTTTTATTATCTAATTCCAGAATTATGAATGTTCCCAAGATGTTAAGCAGGGGAGAACTTATGGTTAAGTTAGCAAATAAAGATCATACGTCAGAATCAATCAAAAAGAAGAGAATAGGAAATTCGGTAGAAAATGGAATAGGAATAAAAGTAAATAGAATAGGAAATTCGGTAGAAGATAGAATAGGACCAAAAGAAAAGAGAATAGGAAATTCGGTGGAAGATAGAATAGGACCAAAAGAAAAGAGAATAGGAAATTCGGTAGAAGATAGAATAGGACCAAAAGAAAAGAGAATAGGAAATTCGGTAGAAGATAGAATATGACCAAAAGAAAAGAGAATAGGAAATTCGGTAGAAGATAGAATAGGACCAAAAGAAAAGAGAATGGGAAATTTCTAGAAGATAGAATGGGACCAAAAGAAAAGAGAATGGAAATTTGGAGAAAATGGAATGGGACCAAAAGAAAAAGAATGGAAATTTAAAGAAGATAGAATAGAACCAGAAAAGAGAATTGGAGAAATGGAAGACAAATTAGAACCAGAAGAAATGAAATGGAGACAAATTAGAACCAGAAGAAAAGAAATTGGAGACAAATTAGACCAGAAGAAAAGAAAATTTGGGAAAAGGGCAAATTAGAACCAGAAGAAAAGAGAATTGGAGAAAGGAAGACAAATTAGAACCAGAAGAAAAAAATTGGAGAAATAAAAGACAAATTAGAACCAGAAGAAAAAGAAATGGAGAAATAAAAAAGAAAATTAAACCCAAAAAAAGAGAATTGGACAAATTAGAACCAGAAGAAAAGATAATCGGAGGGAAATTGAACCAAAAGAAAAGAGAATTGGAGACAAATTGAACCAAAGAAAAGAGAATTTGGGAAAATGGAACAAATTGAACCAATAAAATGAAATTGGAAATTTTTGAAATAAGGGGAACAAGATAAAAAAAATTATTTTGGAATTTAAATTTAAAAAAAATCGAAAATAAAGAAAAAAATATAAATGACAAAAGAGATGGAAAGTGTGTTAGGAAGAAAATTCCACAAAGAATACTTGGAAATCCATGCAAGTCTGAATTTTGTAAAAAATCCCAATTCCGAAATTGTAGCAAGATCACACAAGAGCAGCGCGAGGAATTGTGGAAACAATTTTGGGATGAAATGGACTGGGGTCAGTGAAAGATATATATTGCTTCACTGGTACAGTTCAAGAATTCAAAGTCCTATAAGATTGATAGACAAAGAGAAAGAAGGGGGACAATGTATTATCTTCGAATCGACGAAAAACAAATACAAGTATGTAAATCTATGTTTCTTAACACCTTTGGTATAAAAGAATGGTCAGTTTTAAGTTGGGTAAAGCAATCTTCAAATGGTATTTATAAAAGTCACAAAACCAAAGAACAAACATCTTTATATAGCCAGAATGTTCAAAAACGCACTACTATAATTAATTTCCTGGATTCACTGCCAACTTTCCGTCCCACTATTGCCGAAAAGAATCTGAAAAAATGTACTGGGAAACCAGTATTCCTAATGAAACCCAACTGTAAGCTCTTTTAAAATCCTACTGTGAAGATCTTGGAGTAAAAGTTCCATCAAAACATATGCTTATAAAAGATATGAAACTTAGAAATGTAGCATTATGTAAGTTTCTTAAAAGGTTTTGAATGGTAATTTAATTCTGCTGTGCTGTGAAACATGGTAACATACCCGAAGAAGAATATTTACCCCATCTTGAAAAAAAGCAGCAGGGACAACAAGAAAAAGAAGCTGATAAGAAAGCAGCAAGCACATTTTTTTCTTACAATGGACTTGCAGGTAGTTTTGTTGGCTCCGAGAGTTTTTGCAAATGCCAATTATTACAAAACTAAACTCTTTTGTCATAATTTCTGATGGAAATGTGATGTGTTACTTTTGGCATGAAGGTAACGATGAAGTTACTGGTAATAACTTTGCTTCTTGTATCTTTCATCAACTTGAGCAGATAATAAAATCTAAACCTAACATAAACACAATAATTCTGTACAGTGATGGGTGCTGTTACCAGAACCGAAATGTTTTACTCTCTAATGCCTTACTCCATTTTACATTGAACACTGGAGTTACTATAATTCAGAAATATCTGGAGAAGGACTACACATGGATGGAAGTGGATTCTGTACATTCTTGCATAGAAAGAAAATTACGGCCAGCAGAATACATATCATCATTTGTAGAAGCACGCAAAAACAACCCCTATGTTGTTAAGGAGCTTGATTTCTCTTTTTTTCAAGATTTCTCCGGTCTTCAGTATTGTTCCAGCATACGATATGGTGACCCTGTAGTTGTTGACATAAGAGCCTTAAAATATAACACGGATGGTAGTATTGAGTATAAACTGCAACTCCTTGATGAATGGAAGAATAAACTCAAATCCTGGTTCCATTAAAAAAATTATATCAACATCCCTTGAAGATCAAACTATCAAAATGGTAGCACCTTCAAGACTTGAAAACTGTAATACCAAAATCGTTCCACAACTTTTATGAAAACCTCCCTCATGAATAAATTAAAGGCAATCGGCCTGTAGTTTGTTAATTATTAAAGCGATATTAGTAGCAATATTTGTTTACTGAAATAGAGGAAAAATTAGATCCTACTTTTGTAAAATGAAATTTGTTTGTTACAGTGCAACTATACTAATAACGAATTCGAAACATATTTTTATCAAATATTTCAGTGAACAATTATGCAACTATGTCCCTTTAATATGAGTTTGTATTTTGTTATTTGATTTTAATTGATGATTTAAGATTTAATGTTATGACTCTTATGTTATTGTTTGATATTAAAGTTGGTTTCAGTGTTATATCGTCTTGATTCATGATCCCATTTGCATTTACTCCCTTAGAGTTTGTAATAGAAAAGATTTAATAAGCAATTGTATGCATAGCAAAATCATAATCTAGAAGCGTATTGGACTATACATTTATGCTTTCATCTTGTATGTACATGAGAAGGACTGGTGTTGATCCAAAGAACTTATTTGTTTGAGTTTCATTTTCCTAATCGTGTGTTTGTACCAGATGCTTGGCAGTAGACTGCGACTTTGCTTTAGACCATGGTCATGATATCTTAGTCAAAATGTTCGAATTTGATTATAATCCCATTATTCTACAAATGGACTCAAGCAGATATATCTAAAATATCTAAAACACAAGGCCGATTTCAATAATCAATAGGAATAAACATTTTTTCAAACAGAATGTTCTCAAAAGAAATTCTCGTAAGTCTAACTATTTGTACATATTCGTAGGTATTCAAAAGTATGGAGCATATTTTATATGATTCTATGTGGTAGTTTATACTATTATGATTATATAGCATGATCAGGCATCACTTATGGGGTGGTTTTGAAAGAATCAAAATGTTTTTTGTGTTTTTCTCAAAACAGTCCAAAATAACTTACGAGGTCGTTCCAGGAGACCGACGAAATACACTTTATTAAAAGCCTTGGTACTCGAATCATCAACACATAACTATAATATAATCCCTCAAATTGGTGGTAATTAACTCTTAACAAGATTGTCATTACAAGATCGGTCATATGACCGAATATCAGAATATCAATTAAATTTGAATAATTATCAGGTAAAATATTTTAATGATCTGCTATACAATTTCATACAGGATCTTGTTCATATCACGAGCTCTCCTCCGTACCTATATAACTGCTAGGTTCAGATTTCTTGACACATTCTGTATTTGGCTTTGCTCTGTAAGTATATTTTAACTTATATAACCATTGCTAATTCGGTTTATTTTGAACAACAGACTAGGTTAGAAAAGACGTCACCCGGCCCAATTCGGGCTTATCGATTCTATAGAAAATAGAAGAAGCAAATACACTATGCGGACACAAATCTACGCTTCTACTATATTCTTCTGTATCGAGAATACCGGACCGGACATCGGATCAAGCACCATACCTTGGATCAAGCACCATACCTCGTGGGCTGTTTACATCCATTGATCGATTTATATTTTCATTAAATTTAAACTTATTTTAATTATTCTTTAGAAAGCAAATTCCACGCAAATTTAAAAACTATGAGAAAATTACAATTTGTTTTTGATTTGGGGTGAGTCTTTAAGACAAAACGGATCATGTGACGTTCGTCCCTTGATGTGAAAAACGAAAAAAGGGGGAATTTTAAATTTTCTCTTTTGTGTTTGTTATCGCACGCAAGTAAGATTTTAGGATCAATTTACGTGGTGTTTCATAATATCGCAAGAAACAAAGAGGTAAAGTTCAATCAAAATCCATTGTTTAAAACATAATATTATTTTTTGATTAGTATTTAGGGTTTTTTTGATAAAAAATTTTTAACAAACCCAACTTTTTTAAAAGTTTAATTGTCAATGGTGAAAACCCCGCAAAATTTTAAAGAGAAAAAAATTTTATTTTTTATTGTTCGGGAACCGTTCAAATTATTCCTATAAAATAATATAAAATAAATGTTCCTAAATTTGTTCTTTAAATTTCAACTTTTTCAAAACCAACATTAAGGTATATTAATCTTGGAAATTTTCCTTCTTTATGTGTTTAAAATTTTAAAAATTTTTTAAAATAATATTATCAAATTTTTAGTTGAAATATGGGGAAAATATTTAATGAAGGGAAAGTTCTTTCATTTTAAATATATTTCCCCAAGTGAAAGAATGGAAATGTATGGGCAATTTGGGGTAAAATGGTTCCGTAAGGTTTTTTAGGATTCTATTTGTTCGATAGACAAATAGCTTTAAATTTTTTAACCATAAACAAGTCTTTTGAAAAATTGACAGTGGCTTAAAAAACAAAAAAGGACTGTGAGTGGGTATTATGGTTAAAGAAAAAGGTACTTGTCCTTTTTGTATAATTACATAAAATACGTATGTTTCCCCAGGAATCGGAAAGATAAAGCTTTATTTTTAACATATATACCCTATTAGTTTTTTTGAAAATTTTAAAAAAAATAAAAGAATATTTTAGCAAAAAGCCCTTTTTTAAACCTTTGATAATTTCATGGGAATAGTAGAAATTTTATTAAAATAATAATGTATAATCGGGCTCAATTTTAAATTTAATTAAAAAAAAAATTTCTATAATAAAAAATTTTAAATTTTACATCATTTTTTAAGGATTTAACTGAAATAATTGGCTCGATTGTTATATATTTTATTTTATTTCAAATGTTTCTCATTCCATAGTGGGGCCTGGAAGAAACAAAAAAAATTGGTACTTTCCCCAAAAATTTTTTGGACTAAAGATGTCAATCGAGAAAAATCCGTAACCGTTCAATGTAAAGAAAAAAACTGGAAACTTATTCCAAAACCTTCAAATTGACGCAGTTTTTTTCCTAGGAGACCAAAAGTTGATTATATAAATTCAGAAAAAGCTGAGGGTATACCACAAAGACAAGGGAGACGCTTCAAGGGAAAAAATAGTGGAGGTAGAAACAGTGACGAGGGGCTGATCGGAAGACAATTGAATGAAAGGAATGGTGCAGGAAAACGTCGGGACAAAGGAAACAGAAGAAATATTGGTGATGGAAGACGAGTCCGAGGTGGAAGAAATAATGAATAACACACACATTTTCAAAATAAGGTAGTTAATAACAGTTTCTTTATCTGTCAACCATATTTATCTCGAAGGAAAAAATTGCAGATAAATGATGATTGAAGGGATCTTGTTTTAACTTATGAGTGATGCAACAATACCTCTGTACGATATCAAGCCAGTGTCTCGGCATAAAATTTTTATCAAATATTATTTGTTTATTGAACTCAAATCTGTAGTATTTTTTGTTGAAGCTGCGACGTAATAAGGCATGTGAGTTAAATCATTGAAGAGACCTCGTTATCATTAAAGCGTTTTATTGAGTATTGTATTGGTAGTTATGTGCTTATTTCAGATACATTGACCAAACAGAAGCGAATTTGCATGCTGTTTTTGAATTAATAAACTAATACCACACGCTGTTCTTAATATCTTAGACTCTACAATATCCTTGGCCAATGAAAAATTGCCATTATCTCAGGTATTTGAAAGAAAATGCAATTTCAGATATCAAATTCCAAACCTAGCCTAACCTAAAAATTAGACAAAAATGGGCAAAAGACCCAAAAAGGGAGGGATTAATTCGTATGGCCACTTTCATAAACGCAGGAATATCAAAATATAAATATTAGCTATGTGGACGCTCTGAAGACCGATTTGTTCAAGCGAGTCGCAGAATGGAATATGTTGTTCCTCGAGTGCCAGTTGGTTCCATCTCAATACTATCGCCCTATTATACGATGCACGATTTTTATCCAGAGAATGTTTCGTAACGTCTTCGTGAGGAGAAAAAATTTCCAATGACAGCGATAATAACACGAAGTAAGGACGAATATGACATGATTTCACAGGATACTCTATGACCTTACGAAAGGCAACAAATAAAAACAGAATAACAAAAAACCTTCCCAAATTATTTGTTTCTGTCATGCCAAAGATTTTGGAGGCTGTCGGGGGCTGAAAACTCAACCGGTATTCATAAGATATCCTCACGAATGGCCCGACATTTATACGTGTATATGTCATTGCATACATAATTTCTTAACGCGAAATCTACTGCCACTTTATGGTCCGAACCAATGACCCTGGGGAAACTAACTTCAAGTGTTAGATTACACTTATATTATGAACTTACATAATATCGAGTCGAGTCGAATCGAAGTTCTTAAGTGCTCACCATTTAAAGTCTAAATACATGTATTGCCTCTCATCTTCAGAGAATTGAGGGACGGTGCCAACCCTCCTAGAGTGCAGGTACAAAATACGACTGTCACTGCGGTCACTTTTTTGTGGAATTTTGGCAAAAGACTATTATCATGTAGTCATGTAGTTAATCACTATTGATAAAATACCGCAATGTTTCCACCCCTAGCCCCATCCTCCTAAGATGAGAACTGAAGCTTGAAAGCTATCTTCAAATTTCTTGGAAATGTCAATGCAAAGACTAGATCAGCGATTTTTTCTTGTCAGTTACTCGGACTTAAATCAAAGCACGTGCACTCTATTACAGTTCAATCTAGTGAATAAATGACTGAACAGTGGTAACTGTGTCAACTACCATCCATCGTGTAGACATATAATTTGAAACGTCTGCAACAACTGAAACGTAAAGGTAAGAGCTTTTTTCACTCCGACCACATAGAAATCTGAATCTTGTCTCTACTATCAAACTATACTTTAATTTTATTTTACATGAATCTGATTGTCAAATACACAAAGGCGTAGTTTTGTCTAACATTTACCATGGGGACAATACAATAAATGTATTTTTTTTTAAATTATTATTATGTGAATTGAAATATAAACACAAAAATAATACGAAGTCCTTTTGTTGATGAAAAAACCAAGAGCAAAAAAATATCATTTGACAATAAAATCATTCCGAATAGAATTTTCAGTCCGAATGACGTCTTTATCAATTGGTAAATTATTAAAGATGGGTTGCCTTATTTTCATATATATATATATATACCTTTTATTGGACCGGTAATACTTATATCAATAGAAAGTAGAGGTGTTCCTATGACTGGGAAAATACCAGATGGTCCCACATGTCATTAATTAACTCGTAATTAGGCTAATTATGACCGGAATTCCCACGGTAGGGTACTAACATAGGTATATACGTCAAGTCTCAAATGTCGTTCAAATGTCGTTGATCTTCTTTTGATCCTCCAGTCTGTCAATTCGGTACATAAATCATGACGTAACAATTTTTAGACGCCTACATTCATATGACGTCATTTGTTCACATGAACAAACATGGAGTCTAAATTTAGCGTTTCAAAGCAGATTTTAAATCAAAACAGAAGAAAAATACCCAGCATATCCAGGTCCTTTATCCAAATTTCTCAATAAAGTATTTATTTATTTAGTCCACCCGAAACCTGTGCATATTTGAGAATCAATCCCTCCATTCACCGAAAACAGAATACATCTTAAGGGCAAGGTAAACCTCAGCCATTTTGAAATCTGCTGAAAATTTTGTCAAAATTAATTTCCAACCACGATACGGGGTCCATGGATACAAATTTCCCAAATGGGAAGATGAACATCAAAATCAAAATTTGAGGAAGCAATTCCTTTAAACTTCAATGTGCACTTGATGACCCCAAATTTTCTGAGTCAAAATAGTACAAAATTTCAAATCACTAACTCCCATAGATAACGATAACGACAAAACTGAACACTCTCAAACTTAATTGTACATATTCCCACATAATCCAACCGCAACAGTCGAAGCTTATTTTTTCAAAATACATTGAGATAGAAACACAATTGAACAAAGTTATCAGCCATCCATAACAATGTAATCAAAATGGCGGATTCGCAAACAAAACTAACATGCCCCGAAATGCAGAAACAACACAAGCGCAAGTTATTAAATTGACCTATTTACCTGAAAATGTGTGTTATTGCTCATTTGGTATCAGAAGATTCTGATGCTGATGGCTGTTGATTTTTTACATTGAAAATAAACATTAAAAATCAATGTTATTTCGTGCACTCTCGGTTCAAACTCGTGTCACCCTTCGTGTCGGTTTCACATGTACAAATACGTAATTGCAAGAAAAGACAATTTCGATTATTGTTTTCGAAAATATGATGTATAATACCAAGAAAAAGAAATAAAAGTCAACAGTAAAGATGAAACAATTAAAAACCAGTTGACTAAAAATAAATAAATCGCGAACTATATTTCCAGCGTATGTGCATCCCTGAAGTGATAGGGCTCTTGCTGAGCTAAAATTTGTGACATTACAAAAAATACAAGTAATCTAGCAATTGTCAATGTGTACATTGAAGTTAAGAGCAAAATTTGTATTGTTAGTCATTCAAAAAAATATTTGTCAATTTGATAATCTATTTATACCCAAAAATTATGATGTCCGAAAATAGCACCCTATTACCTGACAAAAACATCACGTGACCGCTAGGTGCGGTTGTTAGCCAAAAATAAGTGACAAAATAGTTAAAAAAAAACAATTTTTTTTTCATACCATCAATCCGAATGCTTTGTATTAACGTTTTAGGAAGGAAATCTTTAATTATGTTGAACTTTTGAGTGCCAAACAAATATTTTATTATTGTATGGATGGACAGTTGTGTATTGGTTTAGTCCAAGACAACCTGAAAAAAATTAAGGCCTTGGCCTTTCTGCCCATACTAATATATAAATCCACTACTCAAAAGTAAAACCATTTTGCACCTCCTTCTATAAAACTCAAAGGCTTCCTTTTTACTACTAGGCTTGTCATACATAGCTCCCAAATAGACTCGGGGTCGAGAGTGGGCCTAGTAAGAAATTCCAATTCACGCAGGGGACGGAAGAAGAAAATAACTCACAACATGTTTAATGATAATGATATGAAAAGGCTATACAGTTGCAAATTTTTGCACCCTTGTAGTGATGTTTAATAGAAATGAGTCTACTTATAATTTAAGGAGACGCAAAGACTCAATGCAGGTATATAGGCTTAGATTCTGAAACTTTGGTCAGATTATGCCGGACAAACATCACAGGGGTGCTTAGAATATAAAAATGCTGAGAACGCATTTTCTCGCTCTTTACATGCTATATTCTGACAAGAACAGACATTTTATTTACTCTTGAGCACCGAGAGAATAAGCGCCACTACGGTAAGAAAATTGATACATACTTTCACAGAAAGATGTTGAGCTAGTAATCTGGGCAACAAAGAATGACACTACTGTTGTTGTCAAACTTCAAAGGCAATAATTTATAATTTTTGACTTGTTCAAAGGTAGAGAATTACATTTTGATTTGTGGCTGAAGGTACAACGAAGGTGTGTCAAGCTACGGAGTAGAGCCGTATGGCCGATGAAATGGAGAAAGTGTAAAGTGGATATAAGGGGGGTACCTTTTTGTGCAATGTGGTAGGCCTACTGTGTACGTTGAGGTTTAGGAGGAAGTGACAACAAGGGGAGTAACTCTCTGTATTTTTGAACCTGATGTTTCCTCTCTTCTTAGTGTAACAAACAAAATCTAAAACAAAATCTAAATCGTATTATCTCTGCACAGTATTATTGCTGTTTTTCGAGCATTTTTCGTGTGCCAGTTTGTGTATTGTATTCTGTTAACTATTTTGATCCCAGACAAAGCCTACATAGGCCTTCTTCTCCTTCCCAGCTGAGTGGAGAAGTGTAACAGTTACATTTTTAGAAGTTTCTATTTACTCTATTATTCTCATTGGAATCTGTTCAAAAACGTAAAGATTCCTCGGGGTTTGAAGACGAGGACAATCAGTTGATTTTTAAGATTTTGAAATCCAAAGATAGCATTCATCCGAGAGGTATAGACCACCATACTCCTTGAGTAAAAAGTAGTCCTTAAAAAAAATGGCCGACTTACTGAGAAATTTAGTGTATTTTTGGATGCTTTTCCTGACCAATTGAATTTATTTTTGCAAATTCTAAGATTGGGCTATTGCGGTTTGGTTATGTAAGGTTTGATTCATCGTTAAAACAATACTGAACTAAAGAAGGCTTTCTTGCTTTATGGGAGTTAGTGAAAACCTCAAATTTGGACATATATTTGCTAAGTTCATTTTACTAAACTTTTTTTTCAAATTTTTATTATCATTTATAGTGATTATTGGACTTGTAGTACATATTAATACTTGTTACAGCTTGTTCACATAAACAGGGAACTTTTTAGAATGTCATGGTTTTGCCAAATTGCAAGGTTTACCTTGCCCTTAAAGCCGCCAAATCAACAAATAATCTTTTGGAAAAAATATTTCCTGTTAAATTTTGTCAGTCAGTTTGTTTGGCTGAGTGTATCTTGATTATCTTTTTGGTTTTTGATACACATACCATAAAAAATCCAACCATCATCATCATACTAATCATTAAAAACCCCAACTTTCTCACCTCATCAAAGTATGGTCACCACCGTCCTCAATCAAAAATATCATTGAAACCATGTTACAAATACATCAAAATCTTCCCAACATCAAAAGCCTTCCAAAAAAAAAATCAATCATCAAAATCTTTTATTATTAAATCTTCCCACCTTCCAAATCATTAAAATCATTCCCCACAACCATTATCCACAACACTACTACCAATTGCACTGAAAATGATAGTATTGTAATAAAATCTAGACTCATTCATTTATTATTATATTGCAGAAAGAGACAAGATGGAGTTCTTTTCTATTGTCCTCATTAGTTTCTGTACATTAATGGTAAGACTAAAGGGTTTTTAATGCAGCTTTTTCTTAAGCTCTGATCCGCGGAACTGAGAAAAAGCCTTTGCAGAAAACATTTAGTCGGGAAAGGTCAAAAGAACTGAGGCTTTACAGTCCAACCTACAAAAAATCGAAAAATATTGAATATTATTATGAAAGAATACGTAGGGCATTACGTTTGGGCCATAGAAGACCCATCAGTTCGATGATCCTGAGCTGCTTAGGACTTCCTTCTAAAACTTCCAACTATAACTTGCACGTAATCGACAGCTAAGACATATTGCACTCTAAGTTGTGTATTTTCGACCGAGTTTTGTTAATTAGTTAGCACAGTAGATCTATAATTAAATCAGATTGGTTTTACTAAGGATTTAATAGAGAATTGGAGAAGCTATTTTAATCTTCCTATTTTCTTTGATTCTAGGTTTCAGTAAACAGCAACGTTCTTGACAATTTCATATTTGATGGTAAGTTTGTTTTTACTTCATTTTTGTTATAGCAACGAGATCATTTTTATTCGTAAAACATGTGTTCCATTTATGAACATTAATGAACAAAATCTATAAATCCTGTTATTTTTAAGACTGATCCAACCCGTCCCCCCTAAATTCCCGATTACAGTTACTAAGTGTGTCCTATAGCACGCATAACCCATCTAAATCTAGAGAAATGTCTCTCTTACCTCATAGCTATCTTGATGTTTAATTTACGAATACCAAAGGTCTTTGTAAATGCAATGTGTATGGTTGCAAAAAGTTCCTACATTAAGTTACTGTTATTCATTTTCAGTTGAACCTCAGTGTGGTGATTCTCTTGTTGATAACAACCCTATTGTAACAGTCAAGTCCGACTTCAAAATCAGTGCTGTGGCGTCCTGTTCCAATGGGGACGTAGGCTTTGTGTCAGTGAATAGTGTTGAGCACGTACTCCAAGGGACCTTTTTCCAGAAGGGAGATCTTTGTCTTTTTACTGTAAGTAAATGCTGATTTAGGTTAAGACACAGTCGGATACAGCACTTTTAATATGCACTATTATCGGTATTGTAGAAAAAAAGGTACCGTTCCGTCTACGATGTTGAGGACGATTGTTCTCTATCTATGATATCGCCAAACCACACCGTACACCACACTATATCTAAACCACACATCCAGTTATTTTACTTCCTCGAGGCCTTGGAAATACAAGTGAGAGAAACTACGTATACTTAGCGAGATAATGTCCCATCGACATTTCCTACAAAGCGAAGTGTTTAATACGGTCTAATAAGACGATGACAAAACCCGTTATCCGAGATAACGAATCAGAAATCGTACCACCTTAAAACGGTTGTACAGAAATTGCCTTATGAAAACATTAAAAATGTGTGGTGTAGAAAACTTAACACAATGAAAATACAAATAAAATATTTGAAGGTTTAAATCTGCATTTTTTTTCATCAGAATCAAGGCCACGTGATTTCCGCATTAATCAATGTCATGAAGAACTGAGAAATCCGGAATCAAATGATTACCAACTAACGCTAAATTCTTTGAATTTATAAGTAAAGGAATAAAACTAATCATGCTTTGGTTTTATTGGTAAATTTTGAATTTCTACCGCATCAAAACTTAATGATATATGTCAGTTATGCTTTATATGTTAAGGAATTGTGAAGTTTCTGTTGTTGTTGAGACCAATGGTATTTTTCAAATAATGTTTCAGAGACGTGGTAGTACAAACGTATATACGATAGAAGTATCCGTAAGATATGGTGTTGGAGATAGTACTGAACATATTTCGGAAAAATCTATGATGTGTATCATAACTTGTACATTTGATTTAAACGGTATGAAAGATTCTCAAGAGCATACATTAACGAAAGGGTAGGTATGGGTACTGGCTCTTTGTAGCAATATCTTCAAATTCTTCTACAACCCTGGTTCTCAGCCTGAGGATGCTTTTATCCCCGGTAGTGTGGAACTTGGATGCAAAGGGAGTGGTCAACTGTTGTAGGAAGAATTTATCTTCGGGTATATATATTCGGAACTGTATTGATTTGAATTGATGGACGTGTAAAATGTCAAATGAGTCTCTGAGGGAGTGATGGGTTGTAGGTGTTGGGAACCACAGTTATACAACAACAATTCAAGCTTAGGCTGCGAAGAGCTCCAAGCGTGACACACTTGAGTGCATGGTTAATAAAATAAGAATGTCATTGCAAAACTAACAAAACAAAAAATGTCATTGTTAGAACTAACCGTATAACATAATTTCAGTATTTTAGCGCCAGTCGAACTAAGAGTAGATGCTGGGCAGAATATAGAAGCTAATTTAACCTTATATGTCTATGATGTCGCGGACAATTTGATAACAACAATGAGACGAGGAAGAAAGGTTTACTTGTCGGCTTCTACTGACGGCTCAAGTAAGTAAACTGTTTACACGATAAAAACACAGGTTTTCTTCATATTCGACCTTTTCGTGCTATGAGACAGATATATTGATACATAATTGGTACGTTTGGAAAGTTTTAATTTATAGAAACTTTTCGAATATTGGACACAATGACTCGTATTATATATGACATTTTTGTGACAGAACTTACACGTTGTATGATAGCATTTAGTCTGCAGACTGACTGGCCATCGTGTATCAAGATGTCTTTTGTGGAGTCCATTCAACTATCATTTATATATTATGATACTATGCGTATATCCAACAAAATTGTGTACTTTAATTAAATTTTAATCATGATTTTTATAATAAGTTATACATCAAATATTTCCAGATTCGGAACTTGGTCTTAGACCGGTTTCTTGTTTTGCTGAAGGTGTGAATTCGAAAAAACGTTTTCAGTTTCTTCGAGCAGGGTAAGAAATGACATTTCCTAATCGTTATATCGCATATATCGTTGGTCCACAAAACCTTCCATAATGGGGAGTCTTTAATTGTATTCTAATGAAACTAACAATGGCACCAAAAAGATACAAGAATGATTCTAATTGCAGATGTGGTGCTGGCTTCATTTTTGATCACACTGAAGGCTTTGATACTACTGGTTTAACTGCAAGAAGTCCCTATTTCAGATCTTTCCAAATCAATGACGAGCAATTTCTCACTTTTGAATGTGTCTTTACTTTGTGTGGAAGTGCTTGCGATGGCGTAAGTAATATTTAGTATAACATACCAAATTACTAAGTAAGACACTTGCAGAATTCGTCTTATTATTATTATGGCTAGGAATAACAATGTTTCGGGGTGGTTATCAACATTCTTGATAGTGTATGATTTTAATACATGTGTCCGATTCCCTATGTTTCGTGTCAATCCGTTACTCTGAACTCGATTTGTAACCATGAATATGACCTGGATTCATCACTTTCAATCAGAAACCCAAGTTCAGTAAAAACAATGAAAGCGCCGGAAATCACCAGCAACAAAATGTTCAGGTAAACCAGTAATAGAATTATGTAGTGTATACAGGTCTTTCACAATTAGTTTTAGAAATATTTAGTCAATTCACTTCATATTTTACAAAGTACACTGCGTAATTTGATTTCATGCAACTACTCACTCTGATTCTTGATTATTGTGTTATTCACACGATCTTGGATCGGGGCATTATATAAAACAACTGTATAGAATTAACAAATATTGAAAGCGTCAAATGGTGATCGAATTATCGAATTTTCTTTCAGAATTCATGTGGAAAAGGAAGAACTAAACGAACTTCAGGTCAGCAACTAATACATACTTTTTCAAAACATTGAATTTATTAAACCACCCATCAAGTCGATGCATTTCCATAGCCACTAAGTTACGGTTAGGTTAACATAGGGCACTGTCGTTCCTTTTATTGCAAACTAAGTTGTCCATAGATGGTTTCGGTCATATATATATAGGCTATCCTTAAAAGATCATCTTTGACAAACTAGGACCTATTTATTTCTAGAGCATTAGATGTACGTGTTCATTAACCTTAGTTATGACACACATTGTGCCTTACCCGTCTTCATTACATCAGTCCAAACATAAGCTCACATTTCATTTTCCTTTTTGTAGGTTTATTTCCATTGATTGCAAGATCTAGACCCATTGCTTATGTAAATCTAATAAAACATTAAAATATCATCTTCTCCTTTTTTGACTATTCAAGATAGAATGAGCCGTTTAAAGTATGTACGGATAAACGGTAACCTTGTTGAGTCTTCAATTTTTATCGTAGCCTTGTTAGCCTTCCTTCAAGAAACAAATAAGAATTTATTTAGACCCGAAACTTTACTAAATCTGAATTTTACTAAGAAAATAGTGTCTATGTTTCTATTTTCACCCAAAAGTACAAAAAGTTACAGCAAATGATGCCGATTGTTGACTGAAAGCATGTTGCTTCGGACTACAACAATGCTCACTCTCTGATGTGGACAAATGACATATGGGAAATGTTACTTGATGTATATTAGAACCAGAGAGAGATAAACGTGATATAAAAATATTTCTATATTGGTAACCCTCCCTCGTGTAAGTATTGTTGAATTCATATTATGCGGTCGTTATGTACATACAATTCTCTTATTGAGATTGTTGAAACCTAATTGATATTAAAGGGATAATAGGCGTTAGAATACACTCGTCCTACGGCTTCTATTTGTGTTTAATATTGACTATTAGTTAAATAAGTATGCATCCCGCACTTTACCAAGTTTTAAAAAGCGACAATAAAAATATAAACGGAATTTTAAAAAAAAAGTGAGCCAGCGACGATTCCATTCAGTTTGAAAATAAAAGCGTCTGGTAAATCAACGCTAAAACATCATTGTGAAATTCAACAGTAGGGGTCAAGGACGCGTGAACCCACATGTTAGAGAAACTTCCCTTTATATTTACACAATTTGAAAATCGCTGAATGGAAGTATTAAGCGTTTTATAATTAACAACTTGATTTTGTGGATTTATCTGATAATAGAGAGATTTTGATGTAAAGTTATGACACCAGGTATGTCCACTGATGGGAACATACTGTTATTGTCCAAATTTGAGTGAAATTAAATTTTTATGTTCCTTCTAACGCCTATTATCCCTTTAATATCCTGATAATACCAAGAGCGATTGCTCTGATCATAATCCTCTTGTGTTGAATTAGAAAATTGACAATTGTTGTCTTAGTGAAAAAAGGAAACGTTTTCGCCAGGTTTTCAGTGATAGTGTTCACAGCTTACCGTCGAAATTTAAGCCTTAGAATCCATGTAGATCCAGAATTGACCATATGTTATATCGGGACTTACGATACATAATTGAATAGTATTTGGGCATGTATATTGGGAAGAAAGCATAATAAAAGACAGGTTCAAAATCAACGTGGTTTCTCTTCTAGGTCTACATGATAACAACAAAGGGAGGTTACTCTAACTAGAGTTTACACAATCATGTATGGTAGGAACTACATGCCATAATGTAAATTGACTATACAACATCTTCCCCTTTTTTTTGAAAGTACAAACTTACTACTGTTAAAAATGAAAAAACGCATTCACTAATTGTGAAAAATGAAAATGTATACCGGTACTTCGGAATAATTCCTCAATAAAATGTTCAAAGATAGTCCTTTTGCCAGATTGGTTTATGAACAGATCTGCCAATTCGTCTTAGAGTATTATCTTGAACATTAGTAGTAAACTTTCTATTTGAAGTTAAACTAGTGTTAGAGTTTCACGAGGTATTTAACTAACTCTAGCTTTAGCAAGTCTTTCTTGATTCCACACTTTTCCATCATCAAGTTTATAAGCACTATCATTAGTTTTAGCCACTATCTTCCTGCAGAATGACCGTAGCTGGTTTGAAATCATGGTCGTAAGATTCAAGAATGGACTGGATGTGATGATTTGAGCATAAGGGTAGGTGTGTATTTCGGCGTCTGAAGCTGTTTTTGCAACTGAGTTGAGGTTTGTGAATGAATACAATAATTAAGGTAGATTTCATGATGATTTTTTTTCTTGGGTATGGTGATAAAATGATTGGGTAGCGGATATCTTTGTTGACAGGGTGATTATATAGATTGGCAGTTATTAGAAATGCGGCTTTGGAAACAGACTTGGATGTGTTTCGAGGAGGGGATAGTCTAGACGCACGATTTGATTCGGTTGGAGAACGAGGAGGTTTGCTGGCCCAAATATACACAGAAAGAAGAAAGATTGGCAGAACCTTGGTGACGTGGTAAAGATTTAATTCACGGAGGAGTTGGTAAACGTCTAGTCGTTTAGGAGTTTGGTTCGATAAGGTGATGGCACAGACGCATATTGATCACTATCCATTTCATTTGATAGGGATATGGTGACTCTGATCTTGGTTCCGTTGATGGTTTAGTAAAAGTGCAGCTTATGACGAGCGACGCGCCAGGACAAGCATGGGAAATGATGCAGTCGATGGCAAGTGGTGATAAAGTCTTGGCACGGATGCTGTTAAGTATCTCTTAAAAGGTTGTTTGGTCGACAAGAGCCTTCGTCACCTTAGAGAGCAATGGCCGATTGAGGGATCTACTATTTTTTATAAGTTGTCATCGCTGTACGGATAAATCTATCTAACTTAACAGTAAAAGTCGGTTGAACTTGCTGCTCAAGGTTAAGGTTGAAGGCATTGCAAAACTTGAAAGAACACCTTAACAAAAGGTTCTTCCTTATGAATGGATGGGTTGGTGTTAGTTTTTTGGGAAAGTGAGGGATTGATTCTCGCAGGTGTATACAGAATGGAACAAATATTTTATTCAGAAATTGGGATAAAGGGTCTGGATCTGATGGATATTTTTCTTCTTATTTGAAATAAGAAAAAATAAATTGTCTATTGGGCTAGAAGTATAGTTCTGTTATGTACAGATTGTTTTTAGTTTGCTATAAACAAGATTGTAATTTAAGTTCTGATTTGTGAAATATGCCACTTTCATTTCTGCTTATAGACATGATTTCTCTTGAAGATTCTTATAATGAGCATGAACTATCTTGCTTGCTTTATTGCTGGTTGTATTGAGATGTCCACCTTTATACT
Organism: Nipponacmea schrenckii; assembly: GCA_030562195.1. Taxonomy (NCBI): domain Eukaryota; kingdom Metazoa; phylum Mollusca; class Gastropoda; family Lottiidae; genus Nipponacmea; species Nipponacmea schrenckii. Next base: position 13,212,681 of record JAUJPP010000001.1, read on the forward strand.
AGTCCGAAACTTGCTGACTATTCTCAGCCTCTGAAAGTTATTTGGGCAGATATGGCTGTAGTTCAGTCATACTATCATTATCCTCCTACACCACTCATGTCACGTCTGTGGTTGCGTTAAAAAAAATTTCAAGAATTTCAATCACGCAGTCTGCGCATTAACAAATTCCGACGTACTCGGTCACGTGTTACAAACAAACAAAATATCATCTTGTACTTCCATTTTATGACCTAGTAACGTCGGAATTATGAATGCACGCGCAATTTGAAATGGCGACTGATTGATTGAAATTCTTGAAAAAAAATTTTGACGCAACTACAAGCGTAACATGAATGGTGAAAGGGGATAATGGTGGTATGATTGAACTACAAAAACATCCATCTTTCCAAATAAATCGAGGTTTAGTGGATTCGAGGTCTGTAAATGCGTTTAAATCCCCCGCACCCGTGGAGGTCCGAAAAATCCCAAGTTTCGGGTGCCTAGTTTTTCTGACTCCCCCCCCCCCCCCGTATCTGTCCAAATAGCTATCAGAGGCTGGGCATAGAGTCAAAGTTTCGGACTACCTTTATAACAGTGGTTGTTGTAGTTGCATAGTATCATAAAATATGTAACGATTGTACAGGAACTGGAGGGAATTTTATAATTATGCTAAAGTTAATGGTGCGGATCAAGGTATTATGTAAATATGTCAGATTGACAAAATGAGTGCATATATTAGGTAATAAATAACTCCAACAATAATGTTCAAAAATTAATTGTTTGACACATTGTTGTAAATTGCCTACGTGATAGTGCCGTTACAAACTACAGCTTTTCGAAAAACAAACGCCGGGTTGTGTAATTTGTGTGATTTATTTTTATCAGCAAACAAAAGCTTAAACATGATTCGGTTATCGACATATTATATTTTATCAAGTGTCAAGAAGCACGTTATAAGGAGTTAATATTCTAGGTGTCAGTTTGCTATCTGAACAACAACTTGTTGAAATTAATTAAATTTAATTAAATTGTTTAAATTAATACTTCCTTTTTTTGTAAACATGTATGATCTGAGAACAGACAGATGCCCGTGGCACTCTTCAACGCAAAGGTAATACTTCCTTAGCCTCCTTCCTTAAATATATCACGAACATTCTGTCAGTACACTCTTTGTCTGCAATGATTTGATTGCTCGTGAATAGACTACAACTGACAGTGGTTTATCATTATAAAATTCAGTATAACGTTGTTAGGAAGGCACTAGTGTAGAGTTGTATTTATGTGTTAAATATATAACGATGTTGGGGTATTAGTTACGATATAACAACACTGGAATATCTAGAATACCAAGGTCAGTGTAACACCAATATAAACTTTTATTCAAATTAAACAACGAATTATTTTCACATTCCTTTACTTACAGTACCATTTTCTTTACCAATCTAAAAAAATATCTCCGGGGACCCCGCCATTGATTTCTTACATATGCTAATGGTGTGTCATCTACGTGCAAGAATTCTGATTCAAGGTCATCCCTGTACATAAGGAAATACAAGATTCAGTGAAATGAATTTGACCTTCAAATTTTTATGTTGCAATATGAAATCGAAGATTAGAATTGAACTCGATCAGCTTGGTACTTGAATAGACGATTAAGAAATCTTTAATATACTGTAACAGAATCGGTTTGTGAATTTTCTAGTTGCGTTTTGAGTTTCAGATACAAGGGGATATATTCGAAATTTAATGGAACCAAGAAATAAAATCCTCCTATTATAGCAGCCTGGAATCGATACAAATCTAACGTTGCTTAACTTAAAGATGGTCAGGAGCTTTGGGGATTTGTCGGTGCAACTCGTAGTAGTTGTATCGAATGGCGATGACAGGTTTTGATAGTTTCTAATAATAACGAGATCTGAAAGTGTACCAATATAATTGTGATGAAAGAATGAATGATCTATACATAAATACAGAATCTCAAATAGAAAATACATTAATATTAAAATGGTAAAAATAGAAATTATTTACTAAGTAAAACATTCATTTAAGTGAAAATAGAAATAAAGTAAATATACATTTAAAATAAAAGTTAAGCTCTTACCTGAAAGTGTACCAATATATTTGTGATAAAAGAATGAATGATGACTGATCTATGCTGTAGTCATTTTTATACAAGTCATTGCATAATTACCATGAAGGGTGTTCTAATCAGTCCCATTCAAATCACATAACATTGGTCACTTAATGAGCTAACTTGTTTTTATCAGCTGTCATATTATCGAAGATAATTACACTATGAAATACTAGTTCATTAATTCTTCTTATCAATTCATATTCTTAGATAATATGACGCGCTCTAATTACAGGCTGCTATACTATTCCTAAACCTATTGATCTTCTGAAAATCAAGCTTTTAAAAAATTCCTCTCATAACTAGACATCATCAGACAGTTCTGGTATCACGGATTAAACGCCAACAAAACAAGTCATTCGATAGAAAGACATGGAATGAAGTGAAGGAATGTGGCTAATGGTATCATAGTATTGGACGTAGTTCGTGATAGCTTTATATAGTATACATGAAGCATTAACAGTAAAATACAGTTTTCATCAGGATACTAGTGATTTAGTCTTATCTAGTATATGACCCAAAACATCGTTTAAAAAAGTGCCTGTTTTGGGGGAAAAAATCACACCCCTTATGTGACCACAGGTAAATATTTTAGAAAAGTAAAGTAAAATTAAAGACCAAACTCACACATATTTCATTCGCTATCAGATTAGACAGAGACGTTACCGTGAAAGTTCACCGACTTGGCAGCTCGTATACATAAAGAAGACCTACCTATTAACATACTGGTAATTGTATACCAAATGTTAAATAGCCGAGTGAATCAGTTTAAGATTTCAAGCGAACTAACCTATTGTTTACTTCCATTATTTCTAAGACATGGCATCGTCACGTTCTCCCTTAGTGATCATCTGAGTCCTGGCAATCAACCAATTTACTTATCACTTGTCACTTAATACTGTCTCCGTAAAGGTCGGCATTTGTGACACCCATATTATACACATATTCTCATAATTATCATTAATTTGTCACCATGAAATGTGATGAAAGTCGAACACTGTTAATGGTCTAAGGGATGTCATGCATAACCTGACACAATTCAAGTACAGCACGTTTCCGAATTAAGACAACCGGTTCTGTTACAATTCGGCGAAATAAATCATGCTCTAAGAATTTCGTAACAATATTGGTCAGTAAGAATAGCCTATACAATAGCAGAATATTCTAAAGAACAGAATCTCATTAAAATTAGTAATTATTAAAAAATATTTACATTTCTACTATCACTCCCTTCAATGAACCATTTTCCCTAACTGGCGTTTATTTTTCGATAAACTGTAGTTTGTCGCGTGACGCTATGACGAAGTCAAGGTACAACAATGACGCTATTAAGATTTGTGTTTATTTCATATAAACATTGAATTTGTATTAATAAAATTGCGTTTACACTCTAATAATACGAATGAGACCGACGTTTAATTGTTAAATGTTTCTTAGTTTGTATACAACAAATACTTAGTTTTAATGCATTATTACTTAGTTTTATGGGTATATTGAATTCTAGAGGAACTGTCCTATATTTCTGAAGCCTCAAATGTTGAAAACTTTAACAAAAACTCTTTTAATGTATTTTTTTCAGATATCTATTACGACCATGATGTTAAGATTGATGATATTTATAATGGTGGTTGGTCCACAAATTACTCATACAGCCAACCCTATAGTTAGTACAAAACTGGGAAATATTAAAGGACGTCAAAGAACAATTACATTTGATGGTAAAGACACAGAAATATCGCAGTTTCTTGGAATACCGTTTGCAGAGCCGCCAGTTGGTGATCTACGATTTAAAAAACCCGTGCCACATGCAAAGTTTACCTCCACGTTTGACGCAGCGGAATATGGTCTACCGTGTTCTCAAGATACGTCAAGCAGTGGTCAGTTATCTCTCATGAAGCCTATAAAAGAAACTGGAGAAGACTGCTTACACCTTAATATTTTCGTACCTCAAACTGTTGGCAACGAAAAATATCCGGTCATGCTGTTCATTTATGGTGGTTCTTTTATCCATGGTGCATCTTTAGCCTATGATGGTGGGATTCTGGCATCGTACGGCAATGTTACAGTTGTAACCATCAACTATAGACTAGGACCGTTTGGTTTTTTGTCCACTGGAGATGAAGAACTACCGGGTAATGCAGGCCTTTGGGATCAACATCTAGCTATCAAATGGGTGAAAGACAATATTGGTTCTTTTGGTGGTGATGATTCAAAAGTTACAGTGTTTGGTGAATCTGCTGGCGCTGCAGGTGTTTCATTCCAAACTCTGTATCCAGGAAACAAGGGACTTTTTCATAACGCCATCGCCGAGAGTGGTGCAGCAAGTGCTTTTTGGGCGTCTGTACCCCCTTCAGACGCATTTAACAATGCTAAGAAATTCGCTGAAAAATTTAATTGTGATACTTCCAACTCTAAAACAATTGTAAAATGTTTACAAGGTATCAAAAGTGACACTGAAATAGCCGAAGTATCAATACAATCTTTAAATATTAGATGGACTCCTGTTTTGGATGATGACTTTATTAGTTCTAAAACATTAGCATCATTAAAAACGAATGTTGCCCAAAACGTATTTCAAGACTACAATATGATCATTGGATCGAACGGGTTTGATGGTCATTTGTTTATGATCACACTTTATGCTCTTGCCACAGAACATATCAAACAATCTCCAACGTCTATGTTCCCGGAAATATTTAGATTGTTTCTTAAAAGTCAAATCAAACCGTTTGCTGCTGATGAAAAAGCTCTTAATAATGCAGTGGATGGAGCTTTATTTGCTTATACCAACGCAGAAAATCCAAATGACATGAACTTTAATCTTAAAAAGGCTTGTGACTTTATTACGGACAGTTATTTCTTCGTACCAGCACTACAAGATACGATGAACCACGCTTTAAACAACAATAAAACCAGTACCTATCAATATGAATTTAATCATCAATTCCCTTGGACACCACCAGGAAATGAATGGCTTCAAGGAGCCACCCACGCTGGAGAACTACCATACGTCTTTGGATTTCCATCATCACTGTCTGTTGTAACGCCACAAATTGTTAAAGCTGGTCAACCATTTTCCAAAATCGTCATGGATTATTGGACTAATTTTGCAAAAACGGGGTACGTAAATAGTAAACAGTCGTTTTGGCCGAGTGTATTTAAGTAATAGATGCAAATTCTTGCCTTCTATGCCTCATAGAAGCGCTACATGTTGTCGCAGTTAGAACTTCTATGGTCGGCATCACGATATTGTTGACAAATGTGATTAATCAAACTGACTCAGCAACACAGCAACATTAGATGTTTAGTTAAAATAAATTGTATCTCAAAAGTCTAAATATTCATTTTAGTCCCCCCAATTGTCCTAGAATTTTGACGTGTCCTCACTTATTAACTTGTTCACTTTTAATATAGGTAAAACATTTTCTTTTCAGGAATCCTAACCAACCAAAGCCAGTACCAGGTAAATGGAAAGAATATACCAATAAAAATCGCGATTATCTCTACTTTCCTCAACTGGATCTCCTAAACATAAACATCATCTCAACGGACGTAGAGCAGAGTTTTTCTTGACCTATCTACCGAAACTGTTACAACCTGACACGTCTTCTGATTGTACATCTTCAGCTAATGTTCTTAACATAGAAATTTTAAATATTTGTATTATTTTTATCTCATGTTTTCTTAGATTTATTAAATAAATTATAATTTCGTTAAGTCTTTGAATCCTTCTGAACTAAAAAATATTGAATGGATAAGTACTCGGGTTATTTTAGTATTATTGAAGTCATCCATAATAAATGCAACACCTCATGACAAATCCGCCTAAAGATTTATCTAGATCTGTATTTTTAACCAGGTGGTTATCACTCTCTGAATTTCAACATTTTGTACACTCGGCAATCCTCGGCAGTTTCCGTAAAGCTGGATCTGTCTCTGCAATAGTTTCCATTGTGCTTTCTAAGTTGAGGCCTTTTACTTCCAGCATTTCATAATTATTCATCAAGAGATAGTAATATTGTAACGTGAATATAGCCCTTAGCTTTATAGCCTTCTGACACACAATTTATCATTCAATATTTACATTTTACATTTACAATATTACAATCCATATCCTACAATATTTTTGTTTTATTGTTTAGTATACTCGTAGTCAAGATCGACCAGCCTCTGATATTTAATTATCAGAATCACATGATTAGGCGATAATATCAATATTGTCTGATAAACATGCATTACCATGATATGTTGCAGAGTGCTGGCGTAACTTTCATGGTAGGTCTTTTGCGTTATATTAGAGTTAAACAACACCAAAGCGTACTGCCCGAAACAATACAACCCTATATATAGAGTTAGTGACTAAACATAATCTTATCTAGTCAAGATAAGTTTAATTGATATATTTAATCGCTGTGGTAGTAATGTTAATCAATAAAGTCGACTGCAAAAAGGGTGAAATATCCCAACAATCGTATACTCTCTGCATTTACATATGTTGACTTCATTTTCTGTTCATAATTTTTGGAATCGGGAGGAAAATGTCTTGTCCCGCCCACCCTACAATACCCGTCTCTGTGATCCCGTGACAAACAAAAATTATTACTCATACTGATAATAAATAGTTAGGTTGTCATTGAACAATGATAAGACGATGTTAGTAATTTGAAGTTCTGATATATCACTTAGGAGAAACAACAAAGACAGGTAAGTTGAGTTTTAGTGGAATTATTTTCCTTGTATTCTGTATGTTTTAATTTTATTGGATGGATTTGATTTGAATTTCCTTGAAGAGACCGTTTCACCAATTTTTGGGGTAGATTTAAATAGTCTTCGGAAGTACTAGAAATGTACGAAAATTGCCTCATTCGTTCACAAAGACCTCGAATTGGGAAGTTTATTTTATATGTCTACATGCTATTCTTTTCGTATATTTTGTAAAAAAAAAATTCACATCCCGACTTCTTTTTAAACCGAACACGGATAATGGATATAGCTGGTCAAACGATTCGCGAACATGCCTGTTAGAATTATGAATCATGAAATTTGTCCTGACCGGTGAAAGAAGGTACACATGACATGAAAATTAGTGAGGTATAAACCGCATTGAAACTTATTTCATACTAATGTTTGTTTTGGTTTTTTTTTTGGATTGAGTCCTTCGTTTTGCGGTTCGGATTGTTAGTACTTGATTTATTTCAGGATTTAAAAGGGAACTGAGATGAATCAAACGCATCGAAGCGTTATAATGGTTTTATCATAGACGCTCCGAATTTATTGCTAGAAATATCAATAGTTGACTTGTGACATTATAAAACGTTTATGAAGACCACTGTAAAAAGTGCAGAACTGCCAAAACTCAAGAACTCTTCAAGTACGTAACAGACAGAACGTTTCATTTTTTTTTAGATATGATTTTAAAATAGTGGAATATAAGACTGATCGCAGGCATCTTCATAATGTCAATCTATCACGACCATCGACAGATACCTTGGCTCACTAAAAACATAAGCCTTGTTTCATGGAATACATTAGGTTGATTTTAACCAATCAGAATATTCCATAGAGACTCCAAGAGTACAATCCAATTAAATTTACAAACTTCAGTAATACAAAAAAGGCGAGTATCTGAGGCAAGGTGTTGTGAGAATGATTACAAGGGAGCTGTCACTGTATGTAGATGTATCGTATATATATTTAATCTTTAAGGTCTCGATAACGACCAAGATGTTAAGATGGGTGTTAGTGATTATGGCGGTTGTTCCACAAATTACTCATACAGCCGATCCTGTAGTTACCACACAATTGGGCAAGATAAAAGGACGACAAAGAACAGTTACATTTGATGGAAAAGACACAGATATAACACAGTTTCTTGGAATACCGTTCGCAGAGCCGCCAGTTGGTGATCTGCGATTTAAAAAACCCGTGCCACATGCAAAGTTTACCAGCACGTTTGATGCAGCGGAATATGGTCTACCTTGTTCTCAGGGAACTTTAAGTGGTGGTAAATTCTCCCTTATGAAGCCTGTAAATAAAACTGGAGAGGACTGCTTACACCTTAATATTTACGTTCCTAAAACTGTTGGCAACGAAAAATATCCGGTCATGCTGTTCATTTATGGTGGTTCTTTTATCCATGGTGCATCTTTAGCCTATGATGGTGGGATTCTGACATCGTACGGCAATGTTATAGTTGTAACCATCAACTATAGACTAGGACCGTTTGGATTTTTGTCCACTGGAGACGAAGAACTACCGGGTAATGCGGGTCTTTGGGATCAACATCTAGCTATCAAATGGGTGAAAGACAATATTGGTTCTTTTGGTGGTGATGATTCGAGGATTACAGTGTTTGGTGAATCTGCTGGCGCTGCAGGTGTTTCATTCCAAACTTTGTATCAAGGAAACAAGGGTCTTTTTCATAACGCCATCGCCGAGAGTGGTGCAGCAAGTGCTTTTTGGGCATCTGTCTCCCCTTCAGACGCATTTAACAATGCTAAGAAATTCGCTGAAAAATTTCATTGTGATATTTCAAATTCTGAAACAGTTGTAAAGTGTTTACAAGGTATCAAAAATGACACTGAAGTAGCCGAAGTATCAATTCAATCTTTAGATGTCAGATGGACTCCTGTTTTGGATGATGACTTTATTAGTTCTAAAACAGTAGCATCATTAAAAACGAATGATGCCCAAAACGTATTTCAAGACTTTAATATGATCATTGGATCGAACGGGTTTGATGGTCATTTGTTTATGATCACACTTTATGCTCTTGTCACAGAACATATCAAACAATCTCCAACGTCTATGTTCCCGGAAATATTTAGATCGTTTCTTAAAAGTCAAATCAAACCGTACGCTGCAGATGAAAAAGCTCTTAATGATGCAGTGGATGGAGCTTTATTTGCTTATACCAACGCAGAAAATCCAAATGACATGAACTTTAATCTTAAAAAGGCTTGTGACTTTATTACGGACAGTTTATTCTTCGTACCAGCACTACAAGATACGATGAACCATGCTTTAAACAACAATAAAACCAGTACCTATCAATATGAATTTAATCATCAATTCCCTTGGACACCACCAGGAAATGAATGGCTTCAAGGAGCCACCCACGCTGGAGAACTACCATACGTCTTTGGATTTCCATTATCACTGTCTGTTGTAACGCCACAAATTGCTCAAGTTGGACAACCATTTTCCAAAATCGTCATGGATTATTGGACTAATTTTGCAAAAACGGGGTATGTAAATAGTTTTATATTATTATATTAAAAATCTTTCAGAAGGTTTTCAGACTGGAAGAAATTTACAGTCGTTTTAGCGCATGAGGATGTTTCAGTTATAGATGCAAATTCAAGCGTTCGAAGCTTCATAGTAAGGTTACATGTTATCGCAACTTAAATTATCTGTTTAAAAGTTCTATGGTCGGCTTTATGATTTTTTTTGGCAAAATGTGATGAATCTGTGTCCTTAACTATTTCAACTTGACAACATTAGATGTTTAGTTTAAATAACATATCTTCTCACGAGGCTAAATGTTCACTTTAGTTCCAGCAATGTACCTTGAATTTGATGTGTCTTCATTAATTTGCTGGCTTTATCCAATTTGTCTAATTGACAGTTTGATTTTCTTTTTGTTTCAGAAATCCTAACCTACCGAAATCAGTACCAGGTTTATGGAAAGAATTTACCAATAAATATCGAGATTATCTCTACTTTCCTCAAACTGGATCTCCTGAACATAAACACCATCTCAACGGACGTAGAGAAGCTTTTTTCTTGACCTATCTCCCTAAGCTGTTACAATCCGACAAAGTGACAGTTATAACTAAAGATTGTTCATCTTCAGCTTATATTCCTACCTCAGGAATCTTATATATTTGTTTTATTTTAATCTCGTTCTCACTCACATTTTTTAAATAAATTACCTTAAGTTTAAATGTGTAGCAATATTTCCGCTTAATTGCCCAGGCTGACGATTGTAATGACGATAATGATGATGATGATTGTAATATATCTATTTAATCTATTTACAACCTAAAATAGTCTTTCAACATCAATTCAATTCTTAAATTCGGAACTACGAGGCATAAACCTACAGCATCAAAACATATATATACAAAATAAATATAATAAAATATAAATATATAGTATAAATATAATTATCTTACCAAAAAATAAAAGCCAATAAACATAAAATGGCATATGCAATTAAATGCAAAATATAAAATCAGACTTATAGATTTTCATCTCTGATTTCCTTAAATCATTATATAGAGTGATAACAAGCGCACAATTAAGGGATCTCTACATTGAAATAGAGAGATAACATTTTCTTCATTGGTGGACCAGTGAACTTGGATAGGACGATAAGATCTCATTCCATTCTCAACTTATTTCATAGACTGTAGATGTCGAACAAGTACTGTGTGTAAGAAATGTTTTGAGCATCACAAATAAGGCATATGAAAGCGCGGCTTATGTACAGTCGTTATTGTGCATCTGGGTTTCAACCCCGCATTGTTGTAAAACAGACAACAAACATTCACCGAAGAAGTACATTGTGTCACTGTTATCAATAGATATTGTCGACTGTACTAAGACTAATAGTCGATGTCTTGATACATTATCATTAATTAATAAGAGTTACCAAAAATGTGGCCAAGAGATGGTTTTAAGGGAGCCAACATTTGTACCTAAAAAGTTATACTCTGTTTACATTTGCATGACCATATATCAGATTTCAAGTTACGGATACGGATAACCAAAATTGAGCATTATGACGATATTCCTCCAAATATTAATATCTTATCACATTTCAAGTGGTTTATATACAATACATAATAAATTTATATAAATGTCATAAACAATTCCTTTGATGTAATTTAGTTCATAAAACAAATCATTCAGGTATGCTCACGAGTATAGTTGAACACAAGTTCCACCAAAAGGATGTACACTTGACGATCTCTTTCTTCTAAGTTTTCTCTTCTTCGGCTTTTTTGCTTCCACGTTGAGATTGATGGAAGATTGGGGGTCACCAGTAAGATTCTGAACGTTTAGAGATTGAGTATGCTCCTTAAGAGGACTTGATAACAAAAGGGTATTTTTGGGAGATTTTGGACTCTTAAGTAAATTATCATTCTCCGATTTTGTGATTTTTCCCACTATGAGTTTGTCAAAAATATTCGGAAAAGACGTCACTGTAACGCTTTGAACCCCTTTCAAGATATCTTCACTTTTAGCAGATAATTGAGATCCTATTTGATTTAGCTTACTTTTTCTGCCATACCCCTTACTTCCGGCCAAATCAAGGGCCGGTAATCCACCCTCTAGGAGATTTTCATTATAGGTTCTTAATCTTCTCTTTTCTTGTTGTTCTTTAAATATTCTCAATCTATCTCTTATTATATGTTCCGTAACTGCATCGGCCAATTTTCTGGAAAATGAATTGTTTAAACGGCGGTTCAAATCAGGTATTTGGCAAGAAATTGTACACAAGCAAAGTTTTAACTCTTTTTTTTTTCCATGATAATTTTGCGGGAAGAGTTCGAAAAAAAATAGCAAGAATATGGTAATCTCTCATCGCTATACAACAGAAAAGTTTGATAAATTAGATCCGAGATTATCCGTAGAGAATTATGATATATTATTCCGAACAGTGGTAAAAGGAAACTTGGGAAAGCAAATCGTGATCTTTTATGATCAACAGATAACGGGTAAAATATGTGTTTTTAAACTCTTCCGCGTATAGTACATTGTAGAGCATCGTATCATTGGGGCAGTGTCAGAAGAAAATTGCCTTACTTGTAGTCAATACCAGTTGTGTCTGAACGAACTTCTTTAGCTAATTCTCTCATCTGGAACTTATGGAGTGGAACACCTACTTTCTGAAAAAGAAATCATATTATCATATTTTCAGTATCACTTGAAAGATCTTACACTACCTTTTTCATAAATTTGTGAAGAAAAAAACTCACCAATATTTAGAGAAATGTGTCCGTAAACGCATCTAACAGTTTGAACTAAATACCCAGCAGTTAATTTTTAAACGCCAAAAAGATTTTTAAGGGTTACTTAAAGTTTTTAAGTTTGTTATGCTTTAAGATAGGTGTCAGTATACTTTACGAATTTGAATTAAAAATTGTCGGTTCTATAACGGCAACTTTTGTGTGCAAAGTTGAAGATCCATTACTGTTCGAAATTGATGGCATTGACTGACCTCCATTCTATTTACAAATTCCTCTTCACTGACAAAATTAGACGTTGTTTTATCGAAATCTCGTAACAATTCTAATGGTCTGATCATAGATTCTTTGATAAATAACAATAATTTACTCATATTGTCTGCATCTTTATCTGTAAAAAAGATTACATAGGTATCACATATGACTTAATTGCTACCAGCGCAGATTACAATAAATAAAGCATAGTGGTATTGTTTACTATTATAGTTTTACCAGCGCATTGGTATACTAGTAGTACATTACTGTAATTAGTGCAACCAGCAGAGATCGCAAAATATAGCACATTGGTATAGTAAATTACAATGTACTATATTTTTTTATCAAGAGCAAAGCTAATGCTAGCTTGCCATTGTATTATTTTAAACATAAACTTTTTTACGAGTAACTCATAAAACTTTTGCCAGTTTACAATAAAAATGATGAAAATGTATACATTCGCTACTGCTACAAGCTGTTATCACAACGAAAGCAAGTTGAACCTTCTTAATCTCACCATTAATATAGAATAATTAAATTCGCGTCATGGAATTTAACTTAAAGACAGTTTACAACCTTCCAACCTTAGAGGTTTTCTTGAAAATAATATGTGTATAAGAGACTGAAAGCATCGATTTGCACAATGCGAATTTTCAGAAGTCCGTGGTTCTTATGATTCCACTAAAATCGCAAAATATGCTTGTAACAAGCCATAAAGCCCATCGCGGTAGGTGACGTTATGAAACATAGCACCTGATTGGAAATTGGTCTAAATTGATGCTGTCAGTGTCTCTGATATACATGAGACATTTAGTAAACCTCTTTAAAAATAAATAACACCGAAACAGCATGGGTTTGAGTTTTGTTCTTCTGACTAATTTTAGATAACATACCTTCACGTTGACCCAATTTATCTGGGCTACCTACAATACCGCCGTGTCTTATTTTAAACTCTCTGTGTTGATTTATAGCTTCAGCTAATATATTTGCTTCTTGCAATATACTGATATCCTGCAAAATTAATAGGATTATATGCATGACATAATAGACTGGGGAGGACTGGGCGACTCTGGGTCTGATTGATCGGCTGATTATAGGAATACCTCTTCCGATGTAAACAAATGAAAGCTTCCCATATATGGAAGACAAAGCTGTAAAGTACTACGTTAAACCAATAACCATCATATCCTTACCTGTAGATCTAAGAATGTAAGTGAACTAGTAGAATGGGAAGCTGCGGCAACCAGATCCATACATCCAGTAGTTGTTAAACTGTTTCTGCCAATCTAAAGGTGCATTATATAAAGGTTTTAAATGTCAATCCACATTCAACAGAAATATTTAATGCACGGAAAGGATTCTGTAGTGATAGCAATTTGCAATAGCTATCATGGAGGCTACTGCATATGTAACACATTCTGCCATTGGTCAGTGTGAGGTCCTGTGTAGCAATGGCAGACAAAGATAATTTGCTTGCTTCCATCTTGAATCTGAGCCAAAACGCACAAAATTGGAGAATCGATTTGAAGTCAAATTGATGTAGGCGATTCTTTTTTATAAAATGTATATTTTGTTCGGAACTCGTTGTAAGACTCTCAATATAAGATAATTATTGTCAGTGCGGACAGAAACCTCACCCTCAATACTTGTAACCCGGTATTATCTTGAAGACCATGAGCTATTAATTGTGCACCATTCCAGTTGATGCTGTTATTAGTGAGGTCTAATTCACGTAGGGTGGTATTGGTTTTTAATGATACACGTAATGCTAAACATCCACCATAGCCAAATCCATTCATATTTACATCTAATACTTTTAGTGTGTCATTATACTGTAAATAGATTAAGTTGTGCATTAGAGAGATTGTAAATCCTTGGAAAAAGATGACACCACTAACCGTGAAATATTTTTGTATCAGACGTAAGGATTTCTCTATTAGTGACGTCATCAATACTATTGTGAGTAGAATTACAGGAACAACAGACACCTGATGGAAAATTTGGAATTGTGTTAATTGATTCTGTAAGTATCGCCGATACACATTAGAAAAATCGAAAACTCCTTAACAATCCCCTCCAGATGTGGGATACAGGAGGAGACAAAAGCATCGTACTATAAGATACAAAAGGAGGAACATGACCTCTCTACAAAACCTCTCTACAGTGACGATACAGTTTGATACACTTACTGTTTGACTCTCTACGGGGAAGATAAGATGTCTAGATCTCTAAAGAGTTAAATGATGCACTTCCGATATATACAAAATATAGAAATCTTTAAAAGACAATAAATGTATATGTATTTAATAAAATACATTATTAAAAAGGTAATTCCTACCGCTAAGCTTTGACCAATAGCAATAGCGCCTTGATTTCTCAAACTGTTCCAGCCTAATCGAAGTGTCTCGATACGAAAATTTTCTCCTGTAATAAAGGTTATGTTAATTGTGAGAAGGCATTTTGGTTTTAAAAAGTTTATTAGTTATGTAATGTGCTCGTAAACAGTGCTCTAGAGATATTTCTAATCAGTTTTGTACTAAAACATCGTTCCCTTTCAATCATTCGTATCGATACATAAATTCCATTTGATGAATATATTGCAAACGTACTAGACGTCGATTTTTCATTCTGCAAGGAACGATGGTTCCATCAGCTAATTAAGGAACAGGCTTGTTTATGTGACTATGTCCTTTGAACAATTGCTGTTGCCTTTGAAATGAAATTGGTGATCCTTTTGATCATGTTTGTGTATATGATAAACGTCCCATTGCATCCCCTACACTTGCAGTGCGCTAATTGCATGTCAAACATGATCACTTGATCACTTGCCTTGATCTGTTCTATTTTAAAACCTAAAGTGCTTTCAGTGGCGTTTCAAGCGGAAATTACCGAGACTCGTTGTATAACATGATTTCAATAAACAGTTATTAAAATAAAAAACAAAACAAAAACGGATATACAGCCCACGCATATACCTTGTACAAGTGATTATATTTAAATGTTAAGAGTTGTATGAGAAATCATGCGCATCACCTTACCACGTAATATTAATCAATATTTACCATATATTGATATATCGATTGTGTTTATTGTTTTATATGAAAATCAAAACCAGAACGTTGGTATTCTGAATATTTTGTTGCCAATTTTAACATTTTTTTAAAGTTAACATTTTTTTAAGCTAAACACATTTTTTGTAGTGAAATGCTGTCTAATATTACACAAAAATATTTGTGTTACTTACCTAAAGCTGCGCCGATTACTTGCCCCGACTTCTCTCGAAATTCATTGTGACTTAAATCTAAATAGGTAATTGAATCGTTTACCTGCAAAACAATTCCGTTAATTAATGAAATAAGAAACTTTTAAAGATAATTGAATATAGGTAAGATTAGTCCAACATTTACTTGTCCATGGATTGTATAGGGTTTAAACGTATGTATAAACATCTAAACCTGCGAAAGCAAAACAATTTCCACCAAAGATAATTAAGCAAATTTAAATTTAGTTCGAACCTGGCAAATATGTAATTATTCATAGATTTTATATGATCATAAACAATGAAATAAGGTATAAACACCTAAATATGTCCTAGAAATCACCTACCTCTATAACAGCACCAATGTATTTAGCTGTTTCCTCACCAAACTTATTCCCTAAAATATGAATACACAATTAAAATACAGGGTGTCAAAAATCAATTGTCACGAAGTTATTTTCAAATCGTTGCATAATTGCCATTAGTTGACATTAGCCATTATCCAATCTGGTTAATCTGTACAATATAAAGTACTATCATTGGTGTGTTCATTAGTACTGTAACCCAAGGCAATAACTAAGGTTTTTGCAACGTACTTTATTCATGGAAACATCGTTATATTTTAATGAAAAAGTGATAAAATCTTACCTGATAAGATAACATGTTTGATAAATTTATTCTTCAGTAATAAATATGCTGTCCACTTGGCCCCTTCAATTCCCAAACTGTTGTTCGACAAATCCTGTAAGAAAAAAAAAGAAGCACCATTTGAAGTTGACCACGAATCGGCGTTTTCATATGCTGAAAGGCTAATGTATAAAATATCAGTTTGTCATAGGAATGATATCTTTTGCTATCGGAGTTGTTTTAAAGAATCGTTTCCGGTGATGATTTTATCTATCTGTTTTTGAGAAAACTTATTCATGCACAAAATTTACATTGATAATATACTACTGTTGCTTAAAGAAAATAACATGGAAGCACAAGGACACATTTTATTATATATATTTTTTTTTTTTTTGGTTTTGTACATGTGAACTCCTTCCGACATGCTTTACTGACAGTCGAAACCGAGTTGAAACATCATCTAGATTACATGCACGATCTGGTGTAGTTAGTTTGTCTATTATTGTAACTTACCAGATAGTTTACTGTAACATTATCAACCAAACCTTCCGCTAAATATTTCATACCATCACCTTGTATATCACAACCATCCAATATCAATCGCTCTACTCTCATGTTGTTCTAAAATATCATTATAGAAGAGTTACATTGTAAGAATTTACAAAGTCAAAACGCACCAGTACCAGATTTAACAAAATGATATTAACTTTCCTTTACTATAAAAAAGATATCGTCTTGACTCCTTCCTTATCTACAATAATAAGTCCAACTTTCAGTGAATTCTGCACACAGGACAATCTGGACACATATGTCACTATGTACTTGTATTTGCTTGCAGTAGCAGTAGCAGGTACAATGGTGTCAAAACATCAGTAATGATTCTTACCTTTAGAGATTTTGAAAGTGGAACCATATGAGATGATCCCAAAGATCTGTACTGTAAATTGATAGTTCTGGTTTCCAAGGAGTCTATAACTTTATTTTGAGGAACCATCTGTGGCTTGTACCAATTTTTATTGGACATATCACACGACTGGATGTACAGCTGTTTACCAACTGTGGACATATCTTCAGAACTAGTTCTGTCTACAACACAGATTAGAACAAATATTTTAAGGGTTTGAAAATAACTGCTTCGTGATGCTCAAAAGTTCTAGATATTCCAATCATTAATACATCGAACAAAATACCACAGACAAAAAATCTTTCAAGAATGCAATCCGATCTGGGCTATTGAAAAATGATACATACCATGCCATTCAATCCAGTTAAATCAGGTGATAAAGCTAACAGTACCATTTTCAGAAATACAATATATCGAATGGATGGAAATTGAATTCTATTAGGTAATAATACTGTGTCCCTTAAAAGAAATATTCTGAAAACTCACCCTTTTCATTGCAGACTGTTGTTGATGTATGACCATCATCGCATTCTAAGTCAGTATCATAAAAATCGCTTGTATCTTCTCCCGGCTGGGGTTGCTTTTCTTCAAATATGGTAGGCAATAATCCTGATGCCATTTTAATGAATTAATACATCTACGTTTAATGTTTAGTTTGGGTTCAATGTTTGTATTACACAATTTCAATGTTTACTTCATCAACGTTAAATGTTTAGTCCTTTCTTCTATGATCAAGGTTTAGTCATTTCTTCTATGTTCAATGTTTAGTCATCACTTCTATGTTCAATTTTTAGTCACTTCTACTACGTTCAATGCACTTTTATATTTCCAATGTTTTGTCACTAGTTTAACGTTCAAAGTTTAGTCATTTCTTCTATTTTCAATGTTTAGTCACTTCTACGTTCAATACACTTTATCTACGCCCGGTGTTAATTCACTTCGTCACACAATTTACTTTATTCAATTACCTTTATATTACACCTAAAAATTAAAAAAAACTGTTTATGTACTCTTATAAAATTACGCAGATCTATCCATGGACGGAACATTTAGTTTCAAGTCTGTCTGTCCTCTTTAGATTTTGAAATGAAATAACAAAACTCCTAAAAAATCCTTAAAACCTACCTTGGAAGGCCTTCGTTTAAGATCACTACAGCAACTTAAGGCTCTGCTACGTAAACTGTTATTCTTAGTCCGTATCTTCATAATATATCAGTATCGAATGCTTAAATTTTAAACACCACCCTCCGCCCTCCAATCACAAATCGAATCGATATCTAATACAAACTGTGATTTGCTTTGACATAGCTACATGATACAATTTTCACTCATGAATAGGAGCTAGATTAAATAACGGTGTCCATAGAGGGAGTAAATATTACCTATATATATATATATTGTCCTTAATGAATTAGGTAACTATACAAGTGTAAGTGTCTCATTAAGCCATATGTCATCTTATTACAGGTCATTGTTTCTTTGCATCAATAATTCAAATCGGCGAAGGGGGATTGCAGTCAGAAAGAATAAAGCGTTTCGTATGTATACTTCTGTCTTATAAAGGTTATTTAATAACTTTTAAGGTCCACTCAGTTTGGAGAACTGTGTGGTTTCGTTGGCAACCCAAGCGACAAATAGCTGTTGTTACCGTCAGAAAGTTAAATTACCCTAGCAATTAAAATAATTGGACAGAGAAAGATTTAACTAGAGGTTAAGATACATGGATGAAGGGAAGAGTAAAAATGGGGCATGGGAATAAAGTGGTGACAGACAGAGATTTAAAGGGTAACCTAATTTACAGCTGAAAAAAAGAAAAAGGTATAATCAGTAGAAAGATAAGGGAAATTAAAGAGCAGGTAAAGGAATTAAAACAGAATACAGAAGGAACAGGCAGCATAAGAGGAGAAGGGAGAAAAGGAGTAAACAACTTCGGTCAGGCTAAAGTAGGTGCTGTAGTGAGAAAATGAAAGTAAGGTCTGGATGGAATAGAGGAAGCAATGGCAGAAGAAGTTGCTAAAAAGAGTAAGAAAGGCAGATGGAATTAGAGGCTGGGTGAAAGAAAAGGTAATCGGGACCGTGATTCTTTGAGGTTTATTCTTTGAAGGCCAGAATTAAAGACAGACGCAGGATAGTCCGAGATAAGCATTAGGGGCATTCTGTTCAATTGTGAGGTACTTATTGTACCTCCGTGCAATGCTTCGAATTACAGTACTCCGAAGACTTATCATGAGTCGTCGTGTTCCATTTGTCTAACAAGTTTTATATTATATTTCGATCAGGACTAAAATTAACTTTAAAGAATTTCATAGTTAACCTCAGTGGTCACATAAATTTATAGCGAATTAATTCCCTTGAGTTAAAACGTATATAAAACGTTACAATTTAAATTCAATATTATGCTAAAGTCGGCAGTAATTTGAAACGTTCTGGTAATAGATTCCAGATCGGTCGTATCAATAAAATCCCAAATAATAATTTATAAAAATGAAATATTCATTTTGTAAGATAAGATACATGGATCCATCCTCTTCTACAATAAACAGTTAATAATAATAGTTTCCCAAATTGAATAGAAACCATCGAGCGTTGCTTGATCCATCCAATTAGGTTTTTAAAGGAATTTTTATCATCAAAAAACAGTTTTTTTTTTTGCAATAAAATATGCAATAAGGGTGATATTCGACTCGCAAATCCCGATGCAATACAGCTTACTGAACCCAGGGATTTCTATCATTCCAGCTTTCAATCAAACATTACGTGACGTCAGAACCTTTTGACATTATGATAAAGCATATTTGACGTACTTCATCAAACAAATAGTTTTAGTGGAATTATAGGAACAATAGACATCTGATTGGAAATTGAAATAGTGCCAATTGATGGAATCAAGTCCTCACTACATATAAGAAATTTGGAAAACCTTTTTACAATCCCTTTAATATCGATACATCAAAGGTAAACCTTCTATTCAGATATCAATTGGTTTTAACACCTTAACTTCAATGATTAAGGAAATCATCAATCCATCAACCTCTCTCCACTTTATTGAAGTATTTAGTGATGTCCTATGTTTAGTCTAGTCTTAGTTTAATTGTGTGTAAAAATAGAGAATAATATAAAATAGGAACCTTGCAGAACGAATACATTATGCCATTATCGATTATATTGAATTTCCTTTTATCATAGGCAATTATATTATTTACAGATATTTATCTATCTCGCTCCAAGCCATTCCCTTAATCAATAGTTATATTAATACTATGAACTTTTACTTTAAATATCAAAGTTAATAAGTGATTTGGTACGAAATATCGGGTTTAGCCATATAACAGCTTTTCTTGGCATAATGGTAGTTTTCTATGACCATGATTATATAGCTACACTGCAAAGCAATATGACAATTGTCACTATTTTCATCTTTTACAACTAAGGTGCAAGGTTCAGAATAACTCCGATTCCCTCGATTAAAATTTTTTCAAGACGTATCAGATAGCAGACTTTGGTTTTTAAAAGGGGCGCTGATAGTGCTTTTTTTCTTGAAAAACAATAATCACAAAGTATAGGTAGGATGTGATTTCAAAAGTACCAAAAGTAGCCTACCTATAAGCTTTCCATATGATCACACACCAGTGTTTTTAAATCAATTTTGAACCCATTTATACATTGAGCGCGTTGGTTAGTAGTTGGCATTGAGCACTATCTGAAGGGTAATCATGCTGAGACTTTCGGTTCTTTGTTTGATATTACTGAGGCACGTATTTCTATCAACAATAAGCGCCCCTTTTACACACAAGCAAAATCTCTGTTGAACCATTTCAGTTTAACCAGCACTTTCTTAAAGGATTATGCAGATCTTCACTTTTGCACTTCCGTTTTTCAGTACCAAACCTAGGATTCTCTACTAGCTGCAAAAAAACTTATCTAATACGACTATAACCTTGACTGTCAAATTATGTGTTTTTTACCTTAGAACTTGAGATTTATCCGTTTCAAAACTTAAAACCTTATATATTATAATTCTTCAAAGGACTAACTTCTAATATAATATATTATGCGATTCAGTAATGTTATTCTTAGTCTTTCTTACAAGGAAAAAACATTTTTAATAAAAATGGGATTTTGGTTATAAGTAATCATAGTTGTAATCCGGTTAAGATATTATAAAGAATTCGTTTGTTGTATTTTTAAGTTTTATATATTAGTAAAAAATCAGTTGGTACATACATATATATGTGAATGTGTTTTAGTCATGCGTTCTTTTCATAATTGTTCATCATATATACATAGTACCACATCGGAATTTTAAAAATATAAAAATCATACCCTGGACAGAAATTAATACGAACTAAAACAGAACGAAATGTGATTTGCAATGAGTGATATGATATTTTTGGTGTTTGGTATCTCATCCACCACTTATTTGACCCTTAGAGATCCACGAATTTAAACAGCTACTACTCCTCTGCACCCCCCCCCCCTCTCTGCCCCACACCGATGAAAAAAATATCATATTGTTCAGGAACTTGGAAAATCAATCAAACTAATTTGACACATAAAAATAGTATATCCGGAATGTGGACCAGATGTTGCCGCCTTCTAAATTGAAATACTCGTCATTATGTTGTATGTTTTTATAGCTTGGACTGCAGTCAGCATGACCACTTCGTAAGTTCCTTTTCATCAAAATTTTAGTACCTGTTGGCTACTGGTGGTAATCAAATTGAATTCAAATGAGTTTTACGACCTACTCTTTTGCGCGAGCTAATGAAAACGGACAAAGTACTGCAGCGTACAAAGAGGGGAATCTTGCAAGGACAGTGGCATAAGCGTACTTACAGCAATTTCCAACCGTCGAGGGAACTTAAGCATGCACAGCCTGTAGCACACATGGGGTCTTGTTTTATTGTCCCATTCGAAAGGCTGGACACTTTTCGTGCCCTCAGAACTTAAAAGGGTAAAACGGGTTGAAAAATCCGAAAGTTTTGACGGGTTATGCAGGGATTGAAACCTGGACCTTTAAGTTAGCGAGCAAGAATCTAACTCATTGAACCACCGCGACACCCACGTGGTAATCAAAGGAAATGTTATAGTTAGAAGGGTGGGTAAAATACATGTACAATTATTTGAAATGATATGATGTCATTAAGAAAGCGTGTTGCAACAATATTTTCGTTATTGGGATAACACTTTCTTTGTATAGCACAGGTTCTAGTCTCAGACCATTTTCAGTACTAGAATCTGTGCTATACTAAAAAAGTGTCAATATCGAAAATATTGATGTACGATTATTGTTTTAATCTTCGGAATTCGAGATCATTATTTGAGCACATAGGATGGCAAATTCAAGTATGGACTAAGTATGGATGCAATTGGATTTGTCACCAAATTTCAGGCCGACCAAAAGATTTTGTTCTTAGCTGTATCGCTAACAGACAATTTTGAATAATATACATCGTATGTTAGGTTTGAAAAAATCCCAAAAAAGAGCGATCAACTAGCTGGACCACCTCTGTTTCAAGACATCCGCTTTTTGTATTTTCAGGCAAATCTACCTGAAGACGTTCCTACTAAGCATCGTAATATATGAAACTTTTGGAGTGATTTCATTTAATGATATGAAAAGAAACTTAATTAAGAAGATACCTCTCGAAGAAAAGCGCGATATCTTCTTTCAGAAAGTTATCGTAGATTTAAACAAAGATGGTTATGTTGATAATTATGAAGTTGAACATTTACTTGGACAGTATTGGACACCAGAGGACATCGACTTCTTTATGAGTCACTGTGAAGAAATCGAAGGTCAGTATAGTATCTACCTCGATTCCAATCGTTGCCTGAAAGTTGGATAGGATTGTCAAGATGATTTTATCACCGGATATCAGTCATGCTCGTCGGTGAAACGCTTTTAACGGTTCAAACATGTTGTATATCATCATGAGTTTAGTGGTACTCATCTGAAAGAGTCAATCACTAAATTTGTTTTTACTGTATTTCTTGAAATCTGAATATTTGGAGAATAAAGCCTACGATACAGAACTCGAATAATCTAACATCCAGAATTTAAAGAGAATCGTCTCAATTGATAGAGAATTAATCAGTCTGGCCGAAGCAAATCTTGATTATTGAGAAAGACACAAATATTGAATCGGAACTTAACCAAACAGATTGACACGCATTACGTGTTGTATTGGCAATAATTATGTTTTGTGCGATGTTGTCATTTTCTGGTCCAGTTTCTCTGCATTATTTCAGGATGGGAAAAGCTAGAAGTGTCCTGGAGAACTTTTTAACTTATCCCCCTTTTTGCCATTTTGTATTTCAGAGGATGGTGGCCTATCTGTACAAGAGTTCTTCATATCCATCAGAATATTTACCGGATATTTCAGACGATGTAGCAAGTCCACTTTATGTCCAGTCAATATTACTAAGAAAGTGAAGAAAGAATTATGATAATATGGGCATCCTCATAAAATAATTTGGATTTCAATATGAAGTACACCGAAAATCAACCAATCTAAATGTATTAAACTCCACGTGGAATTTGTGATCTGACTAAATTGTTATGCAAACCATGTTCTAGGTAATTGAGATATTTAACTAACCAATGTAATGCTGTCTCGAATAAGAAAAATGCCGTGATTTTCATTGTCATGTATTGTCAGCTCTTTATTGTCAGCTCTTTATTTTAAAAGATAAGCAAGAATTTTGATATCTTTTGACAATAGAATTTGTCAAATTATAGCTGTCAGAGTCAAAGAAATGAAAAGAAAGAAAGGAACCATCTGCTGTAATACACTGTTTTTCTTCTTATTAAAAAACTTCAAGTATTTTACCAGTTATCATATTTATTTTCTATTTTAAATAGTTTTTGTAGAAATAGTCTGGAATTAAACGTCCATATTGCATCTCTACTGCAACCATGCAATGTGAGGAAGGGCTAATTCGTCAGGACAGCGACAAAAACCTTCCTATTTTCGGGATTCTAAAAATAGACATTTGCGGCACACGGCACCTCGATTTATTGTTTAAACGAAAATCTATAATCTTTCAGCCTAAATTACACATAGGTGAAAGCCTAGTTAAAATTCTAAAGTTAACGATAACACTTATATAGATGTCTTTAGCTTACAATACATGTATATGATTTATTGACAAAACAATTACATAAGAGCATGGGTCATAAACAATAACAAATAAATAATAAATAAGGGACGGTATTTAATAATAATTATCTTTTACGCATTTCCAAAATATTCATTAGGCAAAATCTCTGTGTATGATGTTGGGTTGATAAAAACAATAAGACCATCCTTCCTTGAGACATTAGATGCTCGAAGTTGGATTAAAGTTATCAAAACTCTCAAGCTAAGGGATTGAAGAAAAATGGTTTTCATGTATGTATCAAGTATCAGAGATTTACTGTCTTAAAGGAACTGTAAAGAAATTCTATATTATTATATTATCTTTATATGTATCAACGAAAGCGATAACATCAATATTCGGCATTCAAATTTTCTCCATTCTCTCCATTCCCAATATGATGTCATAATTGCAAACACCAAGAATATGTCATAGCTTTTGCAATAGTGATGTGACACACAAATTTGATTATCAACAATAATTACACAAACTACAGACATCTGACAGAAAATTGGAATGATTCAAATAAGAGACATTAAAAGTTCAGAAAACAACTTCGCATCAGGTACTTCTGCAATTCATCAAAGGTTGATATCATAATCTTCCTTAAAAATTAATAAAATTTAAAGGACGGAATGTGAGTTTAGTTTCTGATATTTATTCTGGTAGCAAGTCATCACCAAGTTCTTCATCACCAAATTCATCATCATTAGGATTACGTCTAGCAGCTGCTGTTTTAGGCCTTTCCATCTGTGGTCCTAGTGGATCTACATAGGATGCATCTGAAAATATTAAATAAACATTATGCAGGGAGTTTCTTTCTGTTTTAAGGAATACTAACTCTTAGAATAGACTTATAATAAACTATCCCAATTAGAGTATATATTTATCAGTTGGACTTATCAGATACCATAATAAAGAATAGATCTCTTAATAAGACAACATTTCAAGTAAATTAAAAAGCGCAGAAGTAAATGCAGAAGTTGGATTATTACTTAGTTAGATTTATTGGATTATATAAGGATTCTGTCGTATAGTTTTGATAACAGGAAAATCCACTGATGAACTAAGACTTATTTTGGCTAAGTATCACAAACATGTGTTGAAGCATGAGATGTTGAAGCATGAGATGTTTAAGCAATGTTAAAGGGATTAAGGATTCATATTGTAGAAGGTAGTGATCGGTTAAAAATTGTAAAAGAAATAAAACTCATTATGCAAGCATTACAGTTATTACTTACCAACGTCTCTCTGTGAACTTCCAAAGCCATCATCATCTCCTTCAGGTAGTGTACCTCTAGTTCTACCACTATTGGTTCTTTGTCCTCTAGCACTACCTTTACCAGCACTGCCATCACGATCTACACGGACAATAGTTCAATATATTTAAGAGCACATAATGCTGAGGTTAATTCTTATATTTTTTCCTTGGATTTTCAGCTGTTGCTTGAGTATTATAGAGATTTTAAAGAGCATGATTTCTTATTTTCAATTGCAAGTCTTTGGTCCCGGCAATTCTACTGCGTATTTAATACAAGCAAATTTGAATATATTAGTTACTTAATCAAACACTGATTTGATTTGACGTAGATTTGCAGGAACCAAAAATGTCTGATTGAAAATTGGAATGGTGTAAATTTATGTAATGAATGTCCCTGTTATACATAAATACCAGTTTCCATTGCCCTTAAGGTGCAGAAGAGTAGAAGGTAAAACTCCATTCATTTACACCATATCAACTTAATATTTGCTTAGTATTTTCAATGTAAACCCTTGACTTGTTTTGTTTTGACACTGCTTATTACATAATATATCTATACAGACCTGTATCTCTGTCTCTAGAACCTCTACCACTACCTCTTCTGGTACCACTAGTAGCTCTCTGTAATAAATAAAATGCATCATAGTAATGTATATCCAAGGAGTACTATAATATTTTACAGAGACATCCGATACATTATGGATAATGCCTTGATAAAAATATAAACATGAGCACACAATGCATTATTTCTTCACATTCTGTTAAAGACAGGATGAGTTTTAGCCAAATTTTGAAGCCTTTATGATTCTGTAAAGGAAATGTGTTTCTATTTCATTGAACCTTACCAAAAGTAATATATCAAATCAAAGTCAAAATAAGAAGTTTAAAGATGATATTCAGATTAATTAATACAAATATTTTCCTTAAAAATACTTGATCTTCTTTACCTGTTCCTTTAGTTCCTTAGCTTTCTCTGCTTTCTTTAATTTGGTAGCATATTCTTGGGCATCCTTTAAACCTAGATCAGTACACAATCTGACCAAAAACTTCAGACCTGAAAGATTCAACATTGGCTAGTCCTTCTTTCAAAACCTTTTAAAGCAATTCTTTTATTTAAGCCTCACAGAAAACATTTATTGAAACTGTGTTTTTTCTTTAAACACAAATCAAGGACAATAACTCATTCCGACACCCAAAAAATGATACAATATATATATATATTATACACAATGAAAATTCCTGATTCTCGATATAGAGTGATAAAGAAATTTAGACATAATTTGAACCTAAAACAACAAGTTCTTTTAGGCTCTGTCTTAATATGTCTATATAAATAACATAAATAACAATTCCACCAAAACTCTATTTTTAAAGGATATCAAGGCTAAGTCAAGGGCTCTAACTCAAAAATGATTCATCAAAAAGCAGAAAATATCAGACTCAATTGAGTTCTCGCCGAAATACATACAAAGTTTAATAAAAATCGGACAAAAGCTATAACCTTTTAACTCATTAATATGTCAATGTTTAGCAGACAGAAAGTCAGTTTGGGAAATCAGACTAGCAGACAATATAATGGATTGATGGCATATAAAAAAACTTACATTCAACATTATCTGGGAATCGACGATGTATTTGTTTATAAGTTTCTAGTGCTTGTTGATAATTACCACTACGTCTGTGACAACTTGCTATCATTAACTGCCATTTTACTTGGTTAGGTCTAAAATATAAAAAAAATTGCTTTACTTTAAATCAAAGAGTCTTACACTCTAGTTATAGGGTTAACAAAAAGAGCTACACAATGCAGTGTGCAATGAAGGGAAAATTGCCGCCCTAAGTCTACTCATGCTAGGTCCAATCTGTACAACTTAATAGAAATCCTTCAAAATAATACAATATTGTTAGATAGGAAAATAATTTTGGATTCTTAAAATTTTTAAGGGAATATACCCTGTAGAATCTAATAATCTACGGTACTTGATTCTACTTCTGAAAGTTATTTTAAGAACACTTGCAATAACTTGAACATATTAATTCAGTGACTTACTGTACTATGGCTGCTCTTTCAAAATAGTGAACAGCTTTTTCACAGAATTGTGAATCTATATAATAGGCTCCTAACCATTCAATAACAGGTATATTAGATGGGAAATAACGATAGGACTGAAATATATATTATGTATATCAATATCAAACCATTTGGTGAGTAATACACCAGATTTATTCAAATAAGAGGACAGACTACATAGAAAATAATGCATGGTCCTCAGATTAAACACAACCATTTTGCATAACTAACTTGTAAGTCAAACGCTATTATATTTTATCTTTATTTTTCAATTAAGTCTAAAGCTTTAGAATTGGCATTAAAGGCTTTGTTAAAATTTTAAGACCGAGTAGAAATTCAAAATGGCTATCAACAATGTTATTTATGTTACAACGCAACAACAATAAGTAATTTTGTTTGGACAGGTTGTAGCAAAGTTTTTGAATGATGTCATTAGGTTGGCTACATCAAATAAATTATGTTTGTGGGTTCTAATATTGGTTGGCTAGTGAAATTCATCTTCTCATATTTCATATTCCAGTTGACCCATCAGATCCCAATCACACCCGTTCGTCATACTAGCTTGAGGCAGTGGTAATACAACTGAGGAAAATTATTTATTCATAGCTAAATATTGGCCCAAGAAATTTTCTTGGATATTCTTGTTTCTTGAACTACTATTCTGTTCTCAATTCCACGCCTACAAAACGAAGTGTAGTGGGCTAGGTTTAATATGGCTTAATAAGAACACGTCTAAACCCATATTTGGGATATGATACATTTGAACGCACTGTTAATGGCCATAGAAGATCTTGGACAGAGCAATTGGTTGAGCAAAAGACCATCTAGAATATCAACTAGTCACTTACATCATAATAATATTGAAACGCTTGACTTTTGTCTCCTTCTGCATCATACAGTTCTCCCATTCTAGCTAATACACTAGCATCAGATGGTACTACACCTATTAACTGTAAAAACCTGCAATATACACATTTAAATATCAAAAAGGTGTAGAAAGCTGACAGAGAGGTCAAAGAAATATCCTTGGGCCTTATTCCCAAAAACTAAAATTAGATAAAAAACCATTATCTTAGAAATACATTAATCTGATTGGATGATAAAACAAAATTCAAATCAATTTTTACTGATTGACCAAGTCAAATTTCCATGAACAAGGTCCCTAATCTAAATATGACTTGTGAAGTCATATTAGGCCTGTCTAATCTATCTTTGTGAGTTGCGATGAAAAAATCTGAAAAAATACACTTTTTCAAAATGTTAAACTTACCATTCTGTTGCTTGTGCAGTGTCTTCCATTTGATCATATCTTGGTTATGTTAAGAACAATTTAGAATGCCATACCATACTTAATTGCCCTTTGAGGAACAGAGTCTTAAGAACATAAGCTAAATAATGACATTTTTTCCAATCAATTTTTCCCGTCAACTCTGCCGGATCATACACTGCATCATTTAGAAGTATTAGAATTAATTTATTATAAAGGATACATATCAGCTATTTGATATAAGACTTGTGGACTATTTCTCATAATAGCATGTAATTTATAAAAACAATCTAAAGCTTCTTCTAATCTAGTTAGTTTCTTATTTGATAAACCTGAAAAATGAAGAAAAGCAAGCACAATTAATTTGATTTATCACACAAAAGGCCTAACGTGATCAAAAGGCATTATCAACACTTAGTTTTAGTGACCTTGCAGGAACTACAGATTTCTTATTGAAAATTGGAATGGTGCAAAAGGATGCTATCAGTGTCCCCTCAATATACACACTTACTTTAGGAAAGGCAATTCTCTTTAAGAGAACAGATAGATAATTCTACCAATTATTTAGGTATTTTCAGAAAAAGATGCCAATTTAAGAAACTCTAATTCACAGTGGCATTTATGACTTAAAGAGACACAAACCCTACACAGATAAACATAAAAATATTAATGTCTTACCTAGATTGTACAGTGCCTCTACACATGATGAATCATTAGCTATAGCCTCTTTAAACATCTCTCTAGCTTTCTCAAAGTCATTTCTCTGATAGTATACATTGCCTTTATTGACTAGTGCTGCAAGAAAAATATATAAATATATTCCATGTATTATATCTACAGACTATTGAAATAGTACCCAAATACAATTTAGGTTTTAATCTAGGAGTTATTCTGAATTTTACACTGGTCTTTTTGCAGGCATTCTCATGTATCACTGTTTTTGGTAATATTTGTATGTGAGAATGAAAAAAAAAGTCTAGAACAGCATGAACAATCATATATTTTTTTTATTCTTAATGGCATGGGAATCAAATTTAAAATTGAAAAGTGTTAATTCAGCCTAGTCAGCGATGCATCTAGTTGTCCTTATTGGACAATCAAGCAAGGTCCTGTGCTCTTGGAAATTGGGAATTGCAAAAAGTGTAGGCTTATGCGTGTTGTCCTGGCAAAATTTCCCTCTTTGCACACTGCACACTGTTGCACGTCTTCAGTAGACCATAAGGTGCAGTAGAGTAGGACTTAAAACTCATTTTCATTTCATTTTTTTTTTTTTTGAAAAGTGTTAAGTGCAGCTTGTAAACGAAATAATAAGAAGATAATTTACTCAATATTTTGTCTTACCAGAAGGATTGTATCTATCAGCTGTCAAGGCTAGTTCAGCGTATTTATCAGCTTGTTGTAGATCAGATTCCTACAGGACAAAATAAAATTGTATTAACCTAATGGATATCTGGCATTCACACTTCATTGCATGTAACAAACTTTTTAAAGGGATCGATTTGCCATCCATTTGAATAAATTAAACCCACAGGTCAAAAACCCACAGGTCAAAAACTGTAAATTTTTAGCTATTCACCATTAATGGTATTTACAGCTTGCAGTATAAATTTGAGCCATCAAATACATGTATATAAATCTTTCTTTTGAAACCTTAAATGACATCTCCCTTTGATATATAGAAAAGATGGATAGAAATAAAAAAGCAAAATTCCTAGTTTGTTGTATATTTAAAGGAATAATGAGATTTGTGTGTATTTGTAGTACTTTTAAAGGTTTATTTTACATATATTCAAGACCCAGATCAATCCCTGAAAATGGCAAACCTGTCCCTTTAAACAATTTTTTAATACACAGATCAAATTATGAAAAGAATGTGCTTTAAGAATCATAGATTGTGCTGGAAAAAGGCAGTAAGAATTTAGCAGATGTTTAATAGAATCATCTGTTTAATTAACAGCTTATTAAGAATTAATAATTGAATATCTAAAAGCTAATATATCATGCAAATCAAGAGCACACAATGTTGACAAATATTTGAAATTGTAGAAAATAACTAAAAGGTCTAATAAGGTTGAAATACTGTTTTGAATATAGGATTGTAGGCATGTAATTTTTACCTCTTTTTGCTGTTTTCCAAGCATAATAATAATAAAACAAAAGTGGCATTACAAAAAATACTATTTACTTGTCTCTACTTAAACTGATATACATGTAGTTGTCTGAATATTGACAAAACTACCTGTGTCACTTCTCAAAATTAAAATCTTAATTCAGGTTTTATTGCATTTCAAGAAAAAATTTCCCTGAATTTTAGACTGCAGTAACTTGGGGTTCATACTCCATAATCAACATATCTACCATTGATTTAACCCCAAAAGTTACAGAATTAACTAATGTACAATGTAGCAAAATGAGAACACTGCTATAATGACTTATTAAGTGTGAAAAATACATCTATCTTATGTGAATTGTGAACACCATATCTTCCACAAGAACAACACAAGTAAACATTCATGCACTTTGCCATGATTTCCACATGATGTTTGGTAAAATATGAAAACAAAATGTTCAATTTTATGGAATTCATTCAAGTGACCTCTGAACTTCAGAGTCTGAAGTGACGGTTACCATGCAATGTTTTTGTTACTCGGGGTACGTATCTAATCCATTGAAAGCTCGAGTTCAAGGATTACATAAATGCTAGTGAAATGTAGATAATGGAGCCACAAGGAGTGTGAAATCTATACTTACCAAGAAATATAGGAATGATAAGTTAGTGGCAGCAGTACTGGCAACTTTAGAATCTTTTTTCTCAAATGATTTCAATGTCTCAATGGCCTATAATAAATAAAATTATTTAGGTCTTATCTCTGCATAATGAATGATCTATAGATGCAACGGAAAACAATACTACGAATGGAAATAAAACATGAATGTAGTTCACAGACATTTGGGAAATCTCTGTATCAACTTGACAAGTTGAACTTTCAAATTCAATTTCAAAGGTGGGTTGATTTTGTGAAAAATAGAATACAGGACAGTAATACAGCAATCTATAGTCAATTACAATATCCTTACCCTTCTATCCTATGTATTTCCTGTGCAATGGATCTTACCTGTTGAAAATCTTTCTCCTTTAAAAACATGATAGCTTTATCTATTTCTAAGTCATGTGACATATCAACAAACTGAGAATTTTTAACTTGTTCAATACATCTGAAATATAACTTAGATATTTAGCCTAGTGAAATAAAATTTGACATGTGAAGTGCATCTAAATTCTTTGAGTTCAGAAAATTTCCTACAAAAAACCTTAACATGGATAAAATACAGTGCAGATACAATCCAGATTCAAGCGATCTGATTGGTTTATAAAATTACGATTAGTCACTTACAGTGATAAACCAATCAGAAAAAGTCTTTTTTACATGGATTAAATGTTTTTCACATCAATCTTTGCATTATGCATATCCATTTACATTGTGTTGAATGGAATCAAGAGGGAAGATGACATAATGTCACCAATTTTTTTCATGCCTACATTTGTTCGATGTAACCAAGCAAATGAATTCATATAAACAAACATGTCATCATTCTGAGGTGAAGGATAACAGCCTGACCTAAAATCCATAGGAGGTTTAGATTAATCAGGAGCCTGTTTCACGAAAACTTAACTTAGGATGATTTTAGTGGTCAGATTGGTCAATCACTAAAATTGAGTTTTTATTAACCAATCAGGTTACTGTATTTCTTAAAATCTTGAATGTATCTTTGCTACAATTTTGTGAAACAGGTGCCAGAGGAATAGAATGTAATAAAGTTGAGTTTTCAGGAATATTGACCTGTAATCTGCAAGTTACATATTTGATCATGATTTCAAATTTTTATTTAAATCTACATTGCACACTACCAAACATGGACCAGTTGATGTTATAAATATTGTCACTCTGGACACATATTGGAAGATATAGAAACACAAAACCAACCATAAGACTGAAGAAATTTTTGATATTTAAAACTTACTGATCATAGCCTTCTGAGAAACTATTTTCTATAGCTGGAGATATTATCTTTACTGCTGACTTTAAACAGCGTTCAGCTTCATATTTCCTAAATACAGTTAAAATAATGATATTTGATGTTCTTCTTTACTACTATTGCTAAGAATCCACCAATCGAAATTTTTTTGCTCATGGTGAATGAAGTGTGTTGTTCCCGGCAACAAATCCCACAGTTGGCCAATCATACATCATACAATACATCTTTTATCACATAATCAAAGATGGCAGCTTCCATTGACTTAAATTCTATTACATTGCATGAGAAGGCTTTTACAGTGAAATGAATACTTCTGTTAATACTTACTTTTCTCTTTCAATTTTTCGTAGGGCATCATTCTTTATAACCTCAACTACTAGATTATTTTGTTTATCATCCTACAAGTATTATCATACCATTAGATTTCCAAATAATAATCAATAAAAGATGCTGAATCATGTAAAATCCAAGAATATCGAAGAGACAGGTATTAGCTTAGCGATGATCTTGACCTCAACTGATCAAGAAACATTACTCAGTTTTCTGAGGCGACAAAACAGAACTTCTGGCTGCATGAAATTGCCGCATTACAATACAACATCGCAATGTTGTCATCGCTCAAGTTCTTTGATAAAATATTATAATACAAAACAAAGTCATTCTAGGTATTACAGTACCCATTGGAATCAGATTTTACTAATTCATTTTAAAACACTTTCATTTTCAGCTGAATGTGTAAAAATAGTATGTGGTACTTACATTTTGAGCCATATATTTATCTTGGTCATCCAGTTTTAAATCTACAGCTAACAACTTCTGGAAACCTCTTCTCATTTTATCACGATCACCCAGTGCAAAATAACATAATATCAGATTGAAGCCAGTTTTAAAATTAGGTGATTCTGACATGATATGTTCAAATGATGTAATGGCTTCATGATACTGTCCCATTTTAACAAATACTATTCCAATATTCTGCATTATCTTGGTTCTGTAAAAATAAGGTAGAGTACTCTAAATATTTGCTTTGACATCTGAATTCTCAATTTCAACTACCGGTATCTGCATCTGGGGGACAAACATGATGTTTGGATGGTACACTTAACTGATGCCGTTACAGGCTGTACAAGTTAAAAATCCCTGGACAGTTGGAAATCCTGCAAACCTGCAAACCTGCAAATCTTCCCTCATTTCACACCTAGTAGTGTAGAAGAGTAAGATGTAACAATCAATTTATTACATTTATTTTAAACATCACCATCTGCAATCTATACAAAGATAATAAAAAAAGTACCTCATTTCTTTATGTGTATTAGGTACTTGATCCAATGCCATTCTGTAATATTTAACAGCTTTAGGATAATTCTTCTGTTTAAAATATATATTACCCATATTTACTTTCAGTCGACCTGTAAAAAAATCAGATGAAATTAAATTTATTCTTTTGCTTTTCATTTACTGAGGCCTTATTCTTGAAAATCCAAATTTTAAGAAGTGCCGTAAAAATGCCCTTTTCTCAGTTATTGCCATCTAATGTAGTCCTGGCAGTGGAATAGTTAAGTTTGAAGTTAGGATTATCATTTACTTGTGAGGAGGTGTGATTGGATTGAATCCCACTCACTGCCACAACCAGTGCTTTCTTAAGTTGTCCAGGTGTTCATCTAAAATAAGTAGACAACCTACCAGCATTACTGAACATTCTATTTTTAACAATAACTTGGTAAGTATTCAAGGCTTCAGCATACATTTCATTGGCAGCATATTGATTAGCTAAGTTGAATAATACCTAAGAGAAATATAATAAATTCTTTAAAAAAATATATATACAATTAGTCCACTTGGACCAAAAATTAAAAAATAACTGACAGAAATAACTTATGTAGTGCACTTCTATTGAATTGCACATTGCATGGAAATTGCTTTTAAATATACCTTACACTTACAGAATATGTTAAATCTAGGTTTATAGAGTCACCCATAGATTGTTGTTCTCTTTGTCTTACTAATAATCTTTCTTTCCTTCCTGCTTCTTTTCCTTTCTCTAAGGCCTACAAAATACATACACTCTTAAATCATTAGCTGTCCAAAATGGGATTACTTGAAAAAATGCATTGATGAATCGCTCCATTTAATTGTGATTCACTAATATGATTGTGTTTTGAATAATTTGAGAAGCATTCAAGCCCTGTAATTATACCTCAAATGAATTTACTTAATTAAAAACAAAAGCTTGTTCCAATTTTAGACTGACATTAAAAAGATGTGTTTTTTACCAGTTGAAGTTCTCCTCTACTATTGGCAAAGCAACTCTCTTCTATCAATTTATTGACACTCTTCTCTAATTGTTTTATCTTCTCTTCAGGGCTGGAAGAAAAATATTATAACTTTTATGATAAAAGTCACATGCCCTAAGCTTAAGACTTGAAGTATAACAGCTGAGGAATATTGAATGAACATTATTTATGTTATAATAGTTAAAATTTGAAATGGATAAACAGTATGTTAATAGAAAAATGATTACAGGTTTCTGCCTTGTTTGAATTTCTGAATTAAGTATTTGTAAACTAAATTTCTATAATTAATGGCTTTAAAAAGGTATACCTGTCTTCTGGTTTGGGTTCTAAAGGTGGAGCTGGTCCTCTTCCAGCATTCATTGGATCAAATCCTACTCCTACAAAACAAAGCACATTAACATGTTATAAAGGTTGTGGTTACATTGTTTCAGTTTTCGGTACAATCCTTGGATAATCCAATTGCCTTGACAACCCAAATGTTACAAGATGTGGAAAATAGTAAAATTGTAGACTTACCTCTATTACCAGCAGAGGTATAACCAGCTGCTCTAACAGCAGTCATTGGTCTAGCAGCTCCATCTGCTGGAACAGCTCCAGTTATAGGTCTACCCATTGAGGAGGGCAATGCAACCCGACCTTTAGCAGCTGTAGGCATTCGGCCGGATTGAGCGCCAACAAATTTGCCTGTCTGTAATGAAATTACATTGAGTTTACATCCTTACATCCTCAAATGCAATTCAGTGAGCAGCGAGGGGAGTTTTCCACCAATGTTTAAAACTGGTCATCTCTTTTTCGAATATCAACTGTCAGGAGATCCTAGACTGTATTTAGTCTATAGAAATCTGACATTTATAGGGTTAAGTTGATTTTTCATGGTACTATTTATCTTACACCAGTATAATATAATATGAGAAAGCTAACTAATACAGATTAAAGAAAGTTACTATCTATACATACTTGTGGAGGTCTACGTCCATGACTTGTTCTAAGTACTGCCTTTTGAAAACTTTCATCATGCATCAAATCCTGAATAAATCCAAATGAACAAATTAGTATTGTCAACAAGGTACAATTCAAAACAAATGAAATCACAGATGAGATCATCCTTGAACATTTTCTTTCATGTTTTTTCTGTGGGTTGATACAGCTATCAACCATGATCGAAAGAAAGTTTTCTTGATCTATTGACATAAAAAGTTCACTTATTATTAACCTATCAATCAAATAAATTGTTAAAGAAGACTGGCAGAATGTCATAAATTTTAGTATAAAGAATGAATTGGCCTAAAAGAGGCCTAAAAGCTTAGATATATGGTAAAATAGATTTAGTACAGGTTTAAAAACCATTTAACTCCAGATTGAGAAAGATTACCTCTGTATCTAATGTAGCACTATAGTCATTAAAACCTGAATACATATCATCTTCTTCATCACCAGCTAAATGTACATGTTCCATCATTGTAAGTCTGTTCATAACTGCAAAACATTGACCATAATTCATTCAGATCTAAATTAAGGTATTTTTAGTTCAAGAAAAGCTAACTCATTTTAAGGTAGGTACAATTTCTATCAGGTCAAGATCCTTGACTATGGTTATTCCCATCAACATAACATAATTATTAAATTACCAAATGAATTACTTGCATGGTGCATGTAGCATGGTTGGAGAATAATCATACACTAGTCAGAACAAAAACAAAGAATTCATATCTGACCATCTGTGCCTACTAAAAGGTACTAAACAAAAATCAAGATCCCCACGCTTTAAAAGTTGGCCTTAGCTCTGAACAATCTGAGCTTTGATCTGACTTAAAGGGATTATAGGTTAGAATACACTCGTCTTGTCGGCTTATATTTGAGGTTTCATATTGACTATTAGTTAAATAAGTATGCATCCCACACTTTACTAAATTTTAAAAAGCAAATAAAAATATATTCGGTATTTTAAAAAAAAGTGAGCCAGCGACGATTCCATTCAGTTTGAGAATAAAAGCATCTGGTAAATCAACGCTAAAACATCATTGTGGAATTCAACAGTAGGGGTCAAGGACGCGTGAAAACCCACATGTTAGAGTTACTTCCCTTTATATTTACACGATTTGAAAATCGCTTGATGGATGGCTCAAGCGTTTTATGATTAACTACTTTATTTTGGGGATTTATCGGATTTTAGAGGGATTTTGATGTATAGGTAAGTCCACTGATGGATATATACTGTTATTGTCCAAATTTGAGTGAACTTAAAATTTTATGTTCGTTCTAACGCCTATTATCCCTTTAAGCTTTGAATGTTTCTAGATCACCTCGTTATTGTTGGTTCTGTGTAAAAGAAACTGTTAGAAAAGTAAAAATATCTATTAGATTAGCTTGGGTTTAATGGGTTGTCAATCTCAAGTAACTGCATTGTGGAGGGGTTGGATAAAGTATAGGCCTAATTGAATTTTCAGGCTTTTTTTAGGCTTATGTTAGATTTGAATTGGTTTAAGGTGACATATTTGGGCAAGGAGTAAATAATACTTTCAAATGTGAAGTCTGCAGGTTCGCTTTTCAATTTTCCTGGTGCAGCCTCTTCGTTTCACAAATCTTATTCTGTTGGATACACTCTTGCTTGATTCGGTCTGATGATAAGTGATAATGAATTGAAGTTTGAATGTTGGATTACGGTTACCTAGCGGATATCAAAACACCTTGTACAGTAATTCAAAACGAATTTCATAAGCTTGATGTTTAAAGCTTAATTCAAAGAATAAGCACACTTACCCTGAAAGACAGGTTATCAATATTATTGCTAATGTATTGATAGTTTTCTAAATACAAAATTCGTATAAAAACTTTGGCTTAAGAATTCCATCCCACAATTCAACAAAATGTCAGGTGCGCGTAGTTACATGTAAACTTCCGGCATAAACAAACCGAAAGTAGAGACTTAAACGCCTCACAATGGGGTCAGATTTTCAAAACATAAATCGTATAAAAATCGTCCTCTAGGAATAATCAGTGCATCCCATAGCGCACCCTTTAAAGTACTAGGTGTTACTGTGAATCAAAATCTCTCATGGACTCCGCACGTAAAGTTCGTTGCTAAAATTTTAAATACTAAGTTATTTCAACTGCGACAGTTAAGAAAGATCATGCCTGAAAAATATAGATCTATTTTTTATAAATGTCACTTTCAACCATATTTGGATTATTGTTCAACTATTTGGGATTCGCACGACATTGCATCGGCCGATATTTTACACAGGCAACAAAAAATTGCTTTTAAATTAATTCTTGGTTCTAAGTATAATACTGATTTGTCACTGAATCTTAAAAGGCTTAATATTTTTGACATTAAAACCTGGCATAATTTTAATTCGTATAAATTTATGTATAAAACTCTGAACAACTTGTCTCTTTCCTACCTTTCAAGCCTCTTTAGCTATAAACAGACGCCTTATTCTAG
This sequence comes from Nipponacmea schrenckii, assembly GCA_030562195.1. Taxonomy (NCBI): domain Eukaryota; kingdom Metazoa; phylum Mollusca; class Gastropoda; family Lottiidae; genus Nipponacmea; species Nipponacmea schrenckii. The sequence goes on from JAUJPP010000001.1 coordinate 13,251,326, forward strand.
CATAAATTCAAAACTTGTGGTGCAAAAACCACGAATCAATTTGATTAAACAAAGTATTAAATACAAAGGATCAATTTTATGGAATGGTCTAGACGAAAATATTAAATCAGCATCAGATTTTAAGACTTTTCGAAGGATGATTCTTGGTAATCTTTCATTAACATAAGCATACTTTTACAGGGGTATTCTTTTCACCAACTATAGGCTTACTTGCTGATGGCTATCTTAACAATTGTGTTTCTCCATGGACAGCTTTTTGCTGTCATGTACTTGATCGCCGGAAGATAAATCTGTCCATTATTTACACATGTAATTGTGTATTTTAAAATAAATTGTACGTTGAAATAATACGTGATTTTTTGCGGTCGTGTGCATGGCCGCGGGAGCTATGTATTACATCCATTTTATAAACAAATTGTAGGTTGAAAATCTGTCCATTTCATGCACTTGTGTATTTTTAAACAAATTGTACGTGGAGCATTGTATATTTATTTTGTGGTCATGTACTTGATTGCCGGAACATAGATCTGTCCATTTGATACACATGTACTTGTGTATTTTTAGTATTTCAGACGAATTGTATATTGAGATATTACGTATTTTCGTTTTTTTTTTTCAATGTATTGCCCCATGGGCTGAATGTGAGACAGGACCATGTCCTTGTGTATTGGGCCTAATTCTGACCCATGTAAAATAAAGAGTTTATTATTATTAAGGTTTAAAAGTCAAATTGTGCATTCCTATATAGTTTACGCTCTGCTCCCAAAAATTATATTTGATGTAGCCTAGGCTAGACCTACATGTATTACCAATGATGGATTTCCGTTTGTAGGCCCTACTGTTTGTTAAAATACTTCAATATTGTAACTTATAATTTATATTTTCTTTGTAGGACATATAGAAGCAGTATAGTATATCCATATATCTTGTGTTCTTTAATGCTTATATTTATCTTTATAATACCACGGTGTACTCTGTTTCAGGGCTGTAGGAAGCTCCGAAAACCAAGGGGGCTAAAAGGAAAACGGGACACTCTATTTTTATCATTCAGGATGTCGCATGCGCCTTTTGAGTGTGCTGGTTAGAAAATGTTTGGAAGGTTGGAGGGGTTCGTGATATAAAAGATATTAATTAAATTCTAGAAAACAGTGTTCATAGTCCACGGATGTATCTCAAGAAGTCTACAGTCTGTCAAGCACTAAGCAAGATACGCCTATTTTAAAATATATTTAGGTCTAATCCAAGTTCTCGTCAATATAAATGTTCACACCAAATTTCATTGAAATCAGATGAAAACCGTATTGTCTATCGCAATCACAAGCCGCGTTTTCAAGTCAAGTGCAATAACTCAAAAACAGTATATCGAAATGTCAATTTCGAACTTGACCAAGATGACATCAACTTCAATGATCACACCAAATTTCATTCCAATCAGATGAAAACTGTTGTCTCTATCCTGTTCACAAGTCTATTTCGACGCAATTTGACTTAGTCAAGGCCAAAACGTTCACCCAAAAATCGTCAAGATCAAACTTGTCCAAGATTTCATCAATATAAATGATAACACCAAATTTCATTCAAATCAAATGGAAATTGTGATCTCTATCGCGTTTACAAGCCAATTTTGAGGTGTTTTGACTAAGTAAAGTGCAATAACTCAAAAAACATTCATCGAAAAATCACCAATTTCAAACTTGTCCAAGATTTCATCAATATAAATAATAACACCAAATTTCATTCAAATCAAATGGAAAACTCAAAAACCGTTCATCGAAAAATCGCCAATTTCGAACTTGTCCGAGATCTCATCAATATTAATGATCACAGCAAGTTTCATTCAAATCCGACAAAAACTGTAGCCTTTATTGCGTTCACAAGCAATTGTGGACGGACGGACGGACAGGGGTGACGACAATATACGACCACATTATAATGCGGGCGTATAAAAATGTTCATGGAAAAATAGTAAAATTCAAACTTGACCTCTTATCAATTTCAATACTCATACAGAGTTTCATCAAACTCCATTGAAAAATATAGCTTCTACTGCAACTACAGTAAAATTTTGACGGGATTTTACGTCAAGGGTAATAACTCAAAAGACATTCATCGAAATTGACCACCGCCTTATCAATTCCAATGCTCACCCAAAGTTTTATCAAAACCCATTGAAAAATGTAGCTTCTATTGTTACCACAGTAAAATTTTGACGTGATTTTACCGAGAATAACTCAAAAAAACTTTTCATTGAAAAACGACAAAATTCAAACGAGAGCCGTCTTAATCAATTCCAATACTAATACGAAGTCTTATTTAAAATTCATCGAAAAGTAGCCACTATTGCCCCACAATAAAATTTTGACGGAATCGTCCAGGACAATAACTCAAAAGCCGTTCATCGAAATTTTCAATATGGGAATTTACCTCCGCCTAATCAATTCCAATGCTCACACCAAGTTTCATCAAATTCCATTGAAAATTATTTTGACATGATCTTTCTAGAACAAGGGTAATAACTCAAACTGTTCAAGGAAGAAAATTCCAACTTGTCCACAGTCATATCAATTCCAATACTCATACCGAGTTTTATCAAACCAAATGAAAATAGTAGCTTCTATTGCACCCACAATACAATCTTGACGCGAGTCAAAAGCAATTGAAAATTCTGGCTTTTAATATACCCACAACAAATGATGACAGACGGACACGGTGACAATATTTGTCATATGTGGGCGTATAAAAATACTAAAGTGCCACTAGAAATTCCTTAAGATAGGTTTGACAATTTGCTTGGAGGCAAATACTCTCAGCATTGCTTTGACAAAGTATGGTTGCTGACCAGTTTAGTTGTTGAAATCATTGTGGTGTTAATAGATTTCTTTTCTAGTTACAGAACCATTTTCTGATAAATTTTTTGCATCATGTAGAAAGAAAAGCTACAGAAGTGAAGCAACAATATTTTTCAAAAAAAAACCTAAGGTCCATTTTTTGTTTTAGTTATTACATGCATGTAGTAATAAAGTTTTATTTATTTGACCGAAAAATAAACTTGATAACTGGTCATATTTTTTGCTGAACAGATATTGCAAAATACTGCAGGATAACATAGGGCCTGATAATCTGTGACGGTGCTGGGGTTGGGGAAGTTTCTTTTTAGATTGGAAAGCCTTATCACAGAGCATGTGTGCAGCATACTTTTATAAGTCAAAGTGAGAAAACTAAGTAAAATATCATGGAATCGACTGAGTCCATATAAAAAGCAAATATTTCAACTGGAGCTTTAAACAGACATGACCTTGTATAAACTATATACAAAACAGCATGTAATCGCCATTCTAGAAAGGAATAAGACAATTATTTTCGCCATAATTTATTTGCATTTAAAACATGATCATTTGACCCTGAAAAAAAAAAGAAGAAATATTAGATATATTCAATACTGCTATAAATATTGGTCAAGGCATTGCACCTTTTTAATCTATAAATATTTGAATTTTTTTCTCATATCATCCTAACACTCACCTTCTTTCTCTTGTCACCACCCAATTCAAAATGTTTACATCGTTTAATGACCACTTGTTTCCTTAAATTACATCTCAAACATTCTAACCTTAATACAACTTTTTTGGTTGTCTTGGCCTGAAAAAGTCACAATTCAAGATTTATCCCATCATATTTCAATTATTTAGCACCTAAATCTTAGAACTGTCAAACGAAAAAGCATCCAATTTAGCAACATAACTTACAAAGATAGTATGTAAGTGAAAAGCAATGTTGCCCTCACAGAACAGATAATACTATGGAACATTAAGAAAGAGGTTCAATATTATCTTTAACCCATGAAAAGCTGTATTATCTTCTTCCTTTACACTACCAGATCTGTCCTCATTAGTTACCCAGTATCAGATCTTTCAACTAGATTGACTAACTACAGATAGGCACAGTTGTGCAGGAAGGGATGTCTCCACTTAGATATATTCTGAATAAAAGGTAATGCCAGTATTTATCTAGCATATCATTTGAGCAAAGGAAAAGTGTTTTTTTTTATGTTAAAATTATTTTTATGAGAATTGGAAGAGCAGTCTCAAAATAGTATTGTTTGCATAGAAAGTACTTGACAAAAATATGAACATTTGTACAGAGAAATTTTGAGCCCAAAATATTTTAATCAATGTAGAGACATTCTAAGGCTTAAGAGTACTATCTATATAATAATTCTGCTTCAAAAAAATTCAAAAGATTTTATCACCAAATCAAGTATTCTACAGCAAAAATCGCTTGTTCGATGAAAAGCATTATTTACTCAACTATTTCTCCTAGGAGATAACGCTAAAAATATTTGATTATCTATTTCTTTATTAACAGTGATATAAAGCAATAAATAAAATCTCAAACTTGTTTTTACCATTCTTCGATACAATTGATAAACCCTCGACAGAGCCTCCGAGGTTTGCACTTTCATCAACTTTAGGTGATGTTTTTTTTTAGAAAGATTCTTCACAGTAAAAAATCCTCTCATAAGACCAACTGACATCAAAGACTTTTCAGTCCACTACTGCGTTAATTTTAATCATTGAGGTATCATGCAAAAATGCTATCATTTTTTAGACTGTCCACTTCATTTAGTAGTCAAGGTGGATATCAGAAATTCAATTCAGTAGGCTTATTTCATTTGAAATCCCTTGTAGTCTAACAAAGAAAGAAAGAATATCAATGTATTTCCTCTCATGAGACCAGTTGACATCATACAACTTATCAGTCCACTACTGCAAAATTTCTAATCATTGAGGAAATACAAGTAAGACTCTTTCAAAGTTCTTCAAACAGAAAGCCACAATTATATGGAACTGACTTTCTCTCATAAGACCAATTGACATCAGTGACTATTCAGTCCACTACTGCGTTTAGTTTAAATCACAGAGAAAGCATGTAAGTTGCATATTCTTGGAGATTTACACACATTTAAGTGAAATAATGTCAATTCTACAAACCTTTTTGTGAAAAATAGGTTTAGTTTGTCCACCATAACCTTTTTGTTTTCTGTCGTAACGGCGTTTGCCTGAAAAATTTATTATGGCCTGATTAGATTTCTGTAATTAAAACAGGACTTGCACATTGGCTGCGGCAGGAAGTGTTGCACTCACAGAACAGATAATACTATAGAACATTAAGAAAGAGGTTCAATATCATCTTTAACCCATGAAAAGCTGTATTATCTCCTTCCTTTACACTACCAGATCTGTCCTCATTAGTTACCCAGTATCAGATCTTTCAACTAGATTGACTAACTACAGATAGGCACAGTTGTGCAGGAAGGCGTTGACATTTGAATACAATACTTTAACCCTAAAAAAAAAATTGCACCTTTGCAAAACTAAGGTGCAAGATGATGGTTCAGTTGTTTTTATCAGGTGTCCCAGTTTTTTGGTAGGCCGCTGAGCAATAGAAATTTTTAAAAACACTGATGCAACCGAGGCGTAACACGAATGGTGTAAGGGCATAATCAACCACCTTTCCAAATATGAAAAGGTTTGGTGGATTTGCAATACCCAGTATGTCAATATATCTGCAGTTACAGAAAATCCTTAATTTTTGTGCCTTGGTTTTTCTATCGCTCCTCCAGTCGTATCTGTCCAAATAGCTATCGAACACTGGGAGTAGTCAGCAAGTTTCAGGCTATAAATCCTGCATAAAGTAATAACTGTATGCAAGCAATAGTGAACATCACTTGAAGATGTTTCCCTACCTTGTGCATGAAGTGAAGCTTTACCAGCTTTATACTGAGTGACTTTATGAAGGGTATGCTTATGGCATCTTGGACTCTGGCAATAAGCCTTCCTGGATTTGGGTATGTTCACCTACAACAAAATACACACAAATGGATCAAAAATCATTAATATTTTAAAGGATCTAGGGCTCTGTTAACTGTTATGATTTACCAAATTGCATATCACTTAAGCAGTATTTAATATAGCCTGGGTTAGTGGACCACAAAACTGGGAAGGAAGGATAAAACATCATTTTGACGGGGCTGAAATTGTTCATTGCAAACATTTGGCCAAAACAGGTCGACTTCGAAATTTGTATAGGTATCAAGATTGAAAACTCCCTGGACAAGATTAAAATAACTTGGTTTAAAGAGCTACATGTTCATAAATGACAACGTATAGATTCAAAGAGGAATTTAATATATTCTAGAAATTAAGATGTTGGAGGATTTAAACATATACAACGAGATGTTAGTCTTTACCATTTCGGCATTGAAAGGAAAAGGAAATACAATACGCGCATGCGCTTAACCATCTTCCGTATTTTTCGTTGTTTACAAATTTCACGCACTCGATTCAGGCCTCAAAATGAGCTCTGAAAAGGTACCAGAAATAGAAAAGCCAGCTCCTTTAGACCAAAAAGTCGACGAGTCTGACCCTGAACTATTGAAGGTGAAGTTCGAATCTTAAATTGCTCAAATATTGAGACAAAAATTCCGAAATGATATTGTTGACTTTTAACAACCGAAAGGCATAAAATTGCAAGGACAGGATTATTTTCATTCTGCGAGTATACGTAGTCCACTTACGAACTCTGTATGTGTAGCGTAGCGAAACCCCTTTCGTCTACGATTTTGACTACGAGAATACGGAGCTAGGGTGAAGTTCCGAATGCTACTAAATACGATTATGATCGATTCTAATTTATCTCCTAGATATCTGTTATATATTCTAAGTTACTTGCAGCCTAATATTAGTAAAAAAAATACTTTTTATTAAGAATAAGATGTTATTTATAATATAAATATGTTATATGTCATTCATCTATGTATCTTTTTGATCAAACTAAAATTTTTTTAAAAAATGGTTTAGTTATTATTAATCTTTTAGACTTTTTGTCTAACAACTCTCAAAATGTCAAAACGGTAACAAATTTTATTAGTCAAAACGGTAACAAGTCCACCAAAACAGTAACAGAAATTTGGTTAAAACAGTAACAACTCCGCTAAAACGGTAACAGGTATATTGGTTAAAACGGTAACAGAAAAAAAGAACACCCCATAAATGTAATCTAATGTTATCGTGAGAGTATTAACTCAAAATCGGTTATTGAAAACAACTCAAACAATTTTGGCCTATTGATCAAAGTTATATACCGACATTGTAAGATAACAGATTTCCTGTCAATTATCATAATTGGTAATCACGATCATTGATTAAAAGTATTCTACCAACATACCAAGCTAACAGCTTCTTTCCAGCTAGGTATAGCACTAGTAGGGGATGCCCATGCCATGATTGATCCGGAACATCTTGCCCGATCTGCAAATAGATCTCGCCAGAAATTGCGCCCGAAAGAACCAGTAGATCTAGAATTTGACGTAAGTTAAATACATGATAAATTTGGGTAAAATGCATTGTTAGTGAATGTAAGTGACCATAACGGCCTTTGGGATAAAAATGTATTGACTTGCATAGTAATATAGGTTCTGGTACCCTGAATTTAATGTGAAATAAATAACCTATGAAGTAGAACTTTCTAAAGTTTTAGCATTCCCAAAAGTAAAAGACCTTATTCATGTGTAGGGCCTAAGTCATATTGAATCCCAGAGAGGCTCAAAATACAAACAAAATAGCACAGCCTCCTTGATGATTTTAACACCTCCATCATTCAATTTGAAATTGATTAGGTTATTTAAAGTTGCCTTCCCTCTATATATAAATAATATATATATATATATATATATACCATATTTGGACTGGTAATACTTATATCGATAGAAAGTAGAGGTGTTCTAATGACTAGGAAAAATACCACATGGTCCCACATGTCAATAATTAACTAATTAGGCTAATTATGACGGAATTCCGGAATAAAACGTTTAAATATCATTTGTTAAAAACATTATGAATCTAAATAAGTTTTAACTCACTAATAATACAATACAAAATCAATTTTTAGACGCCTTTATTCATATGACGTCATTTGGTCATGTGAACTAACATGGATTCTAAATTTAGCGTTTCAAAGCAGATCAGAGTCAAATGGATTCCACAAGCATTTCTACGTCCACATAGGTCTTTTGAACTTGAGAATACATGGATTATTCATTAGAAACCCCAATTAATCAATTAGTAAGCTTACTTTGGCTCTAATTAATGAGGCAACCCATCTTTAAGATATAGTGTTGTCATATAGACTATTTCCTCATTTCACAATGCCATCTTATCAATAAATGGTGTAATTTGCATTATGAGCATGATGATTTTATTATGTTTTTTTTTTTTTACTAGGTACATTCTGCTAATAGCTGGGAAACTGCAGAACTTGGAGATGATAGTCGAAAAAATAAATTTTTACGGCTGATGGGTGCTGGAAAGGTAGCCTAATTGAATCTTTATCTTATTAAGTTCCCAAATTCTATATCCTGTCTGGAAAATGAATGACTTACAAGGGCATATTGCTGATTCTACGACAAGTGTTTCTTTCATAATTATTGCAGGTCTCCTAATCTTTGACATGTTGAATTGTTGTTGAATGACTTGCTAAAATTTTTGCTAGAATGAGTGAAATATCCCACAGAATATAACCACAGTGATAATAAGTTTAAATACATCTATTTTAATTTTTAGAAAAAAGAACATCATGGTAAATTAGTAATAGGTGACCATACTCCAACACATGCTAGGCCCAGTAAGTACAATTATTTGAATGGATTCAATAGCTATTTTCTGAAGAGTATTTTACACCATTCTGGTTTATTGTCCTTTTCTAAAACTTCAGAAGAGCATGATCACATCCAAAACTCATGCCCCACATTGAACTTCCACCTTGTTTTATCATAAATCTTTACTTTGTGACCTAGGCCAGTGCTTTTATGAGACTATGTTTTTATTACCATTTAACACTTAAGTGAAAGACCACTTTTGTCTCAAATTATGCAAATAAAAGGATTATTGTCCATGATACACATTCACTGGTATGAGGGTAGAGGGTAAATTTCCTCAACACATGTACATCACATCGTATCCTTACCTGTGCACATAATGGAGCATATTTTGATGAATTAATTTGAAGTTACTGTCCTTGATTTTCAAAAATGTTTTTTTTTGCTCAATTTTAAATGAGCACTTTTGACTTTGAATTTTTAGTTTGTAACTGAATGCTGATTCGTATTATTGTATTGCGTTTGTCAACTTGGTGTCTGTTTCAAGTCCACATATTATCTGAATCATTTAATATGTATCAAACAGTATTTCTGAAAAGTATATTATATATTTTAGAGACAGATACAGAAAAAATATCAAACGAATTAGAAAGTCAATATCAGGAAGGTTTATCGTTAAAATTAAGCGGTGGAGCAAGGGCTCATAAAGGTCTGGGCTTTCAAGAGGAGAAACCAAGTAGTGAAACCACAGAAAAAGACATAAACAAATGCTCAGAAACTGATGAAAAACTTGATACTGACAATAAAAAAACATCATTGGATTCCAAAGATTCAAAGGAACCAGAAAAAAGAAAGTTCGAGGAATATTCAAAGTCTGAAAATAATAGTAAGCCCACATTTGATAAGAAAATGAAGTTTGTAAAATCGAGTTCTTGAATATTCATCAATGGAATGTGTAAATATTTGTTTTACTAGCTGATCACAAGACTATCCTGTTTGAATATTTAACCTTTAACTGAAAGGACATTGAAGTATCCTCAAATGATATGATGTTCATAAATGCAATTCTTTATCACCTTTGTAGCCATTATTATTAAGAAATGTTTGCCAGCTAGAGTATGACTAGATATTATAGAATGAATTTTAATTCTGTGTATCATTGATAAGAAAAACTCCTTGAGCTAAGGGTTATGTTGGTTTATACCTGAAATGAAACAGGAGTTGCATTTTTTAAAATTAATAATGCCACCTTTGATTCATTATAAAAAAAGGGAGCTGTATAGGCAAAACCCTTTTTACCCAATCATTTCTGTTGAGAATAAAAGATTGTTTATAAAAATTTCTTATTTTATCTTTATACTGTTGATGAATGAGATTGTAAGATAGAGACCCAGCTTAATCTGATTATGTGGCCTTTTTCCATCAATGATATGACAAAATTGTTATGCATCTTGCATTCTAGGTCATTAATATTCAAGCAATGTAATTATTTGTTAAATAACATCCAAGGAATTAAAACATTAAATAAACAACAACAAATTTGTTTGGTTTGATTTTATTAAAGTTAAAAAAATATCACAGTACTGTCAATGTATTTTTCAAATATATTGGATGATCCTAGAGCTGTACAGGGAACATGGAAATTATGGATGTTTAAAGTCATTGCTCTTATTCATCCTTTCACATTTCTTGTCGGCACAATAGATAATGCAATAATTAATTGATCTTGATGAAACTTGGTATATATGATTTGGTTCAAATTTGGTAAAAAAAAATTTTTGACAATTTTTATTTAATCTTGACGAAAGTTGGCAACGATGTGCAGATTGATGAGATCATCAAAATTGGTCATAATTCGCTGTATTGTTTTGCAGTTTTTGTTCTTGACTTAAAGTACATGTCAAAGATTGCTTGAAGACAAAAAAGAGATCTTGTTGAATCTTGGTATGAAAGTATATATCTAAGAGAATTCAGTCAAGTAAGAATTCATTATATTTCAATGAACCGTTTTTGATTTATTGCCCTTCCTTTTATTTGTAGCATGCAGAGATCTCTAAACCACAACTGAAAATGCCTTAAATACACATCCACTGAAGAGAATCCTTATCAGAAAGACTATAAAATGTTCCACTTTCCAGTCTTACGATAACTTGTTAAACACTTGTGTGCCATTCTACGGATTTTAGTGTCTGGGTCATGGTTGAACTTTTCTAGTGCGTCTGCTATGTCATATTCTAAATGAGCGGGACTTCCATCACATATTGTATGTAAAACTTGTTGTCTGACATCTTTATCTTCATCATCCATCATTTCAAACACTCGTTTCCAAAAATCATCATGGTCTTTCTTCACACGACATGGACACATTTCTCTCAAGGCTCTCTTTCTCACTTGTGGATGCTGATGTTTGGTTAAATCAATGATAGTTTCAATGGTGGTGGTTTCTTTGCACATTCTTAAGGCAGTTGTATAGGATTCATTAGCCATTTTCTAATTCTCTGTAAATATTCAAAGGTGAAATCAAGAATTAATCTCACAACATCATTATAATCGCATACTAATTCAGATATACAATAAATGGACATCTCTTGTGCAAATTCCCTGAAAAAAGTTCCTTCATTGAAAAATGAATTGCATTGCTTGTCTTTATGAGCTCAATCAGGTGCAGAAAAGTTGCCTTTTTAAGATTAGTGGGTATATTCTCTACATAATCTGCCTAACATCTCAACACCAATTAAGATTTTGGATTTAAATTCTTTCTTATCAAACTTTAAATGCTCTATAACAATTCTTTCTTATCAAACTTTTAAATGCTCTTTAACAATTCTTTCTAATCAAACTTTTAAAATCCCTTTAACAATTCTGTCTTATCAAACTTAAAAAGCTCTATTACAATCACTTACCTTTGTATAATAAAAAAAAAAACGGTGAACAATTCCTTAATTAAGTGATTCTGTCAGTCCTTATTCAAGTCTTGCTACACAATATGAGATTCTATTTCACCTTGCACCAAGTTTATTAAACACTAAGATCTCATATGATAATCATGATTAGTGTGTATACATTCTGAACAGTTGGTTTGCCTTAAATACCAAATAAATTGCACAAGTTTCGCTCAATAGTTTTTCTAGAAAAAACCCTTTTCCTTGAATGGTGCAATATATTCCAATGTAATAATATTATCTCTATTTTTACTTTCGATATGTCGTATAGGGGTGAAATACCGAGAGTCATTCATTAATTTAGCTTTTTCAATTCAGATTTTTATATTTTTTTTTGTGATTTACGTACAAGTAGAATTTCATTTTTTTTTTCCTGCTGATAATTTCGTTAAGTTTACGAAAACGAGCCTTTTGGCAACGTCAAAATTGGCGACGCCTATAATTTATAAACAGAGCTTGAATAATCGGGACTACTTTGTGAGGGGATAACTCTCTTTTATTTTGCTTTTTTTTAGTTTTCAAAGGAAGAAAGCGTTGCTGTTTTGGGGCCAAGGAAGAGTTAGAACAGTAGCATACAGAAGTAAAGTGAGATAGTTGGGTTGGCATTGCCACCCGTCCATCCAAAACGAACTTTCCATCCCTCCATTAGCACTGGTCTTTATTTCTCAGCAGAGAGGAATTATTTTTTGGTTAGAAAAATGTAGACTAAGGCCGTAAGGGAGTAGAGTATTCATATTGCAAACAAAAAAGGGATTTTACAGACAGGAGAGTTTTCAGTCAACTTTAAACAAATGAACTGCAGTTGAAATTTTATTTTATTATTTTGAGAGAAAAATTCTAATCTCCATGTAGGCAGCTCAGTTCTAGTAGGCCTATAATAAGATCCGCAGTTCATATTGATATTCTGAATTTGAAAAGCAGAGATCTGCAATTAAAAATAGCCTAGTGGTTATTAACATTTTCACAGACATAGAGAATCTCTAACGAGTCTTTCTTGATATAAAGAAAAGTGCAAAACTCCGACGCTCTGCCAAGGTTTCTTGCACTTTTATCAACCAGTGGTGATATTTTTTAATATCAAGAATGAAGAGTTGAGATTTTATTTATCACCCTATCGCTGTTAGAACTGACCAATTAGAAAACTGTCCAGCATTATCTCCTAGTAGATATAGTGCAGTAGATAACGCTTTTTAACATACAAGTGATGTCTAGGCTACTGCAGAATACCTTATTGGGTGATAAAATAATGGATCAAATTCAAATACTAATGTTAATCTTTTTATTTTTTGCAGCCCAAAGAGGAGTAAATATTGAATGTTGATATGTTTTGATTTATTGATGGCAATGAACTTGTGTAATGGCACAAAACACAATCCCACTGAAGGCACCTGTAACCAAGAAGTTTGAATTTGGACCATGGAAGTTGACATCAACAAAGAGCCATATTTTAACATCAGAGGGATCAGAAAGGGAAAGGTTGGTTTTCCTTTTATATTGCTAAAGCATAAGGAAATAAATAGATTAATATGATCTGTTACATGATAAATTAGATAAGCTTAAAAGCTTATGGTTTTGTGAATTTTTTTTTCCTCTCTTTTGTAATAATATCCTTTGTTCTATCTTTTATATTATCTTTATCTAGGTTTGAAAATGCTTTGGAATTACCTCAGGTTCCTGAAATGGTATTTGCTGAAAATATTTTAAGATTAGAACATTCTGGTGGATTTGGTGTAGAGTTCAATGCATTAGATGCGTTAAAACAAGTTGAAGCTCACGATGATCCTTTTAAAGTAGCAGCTGCTAAGGTGTGGCAAGAAGCTAGGTAATTGACCATTACTTTGTGATGTTGACATCATAGGCCTACGCCTAATTTGAGTCCAGAGTCTAAGAACAGTATGAAAAATTTAATAAATGCTTGGAAATGCTATTGATTTGGCTTTATTACTTGGACTTGTATGAATTAAACTAGAGTTTCTTGAGCTTTCGTCCATATCAAGTTTAGTATAGTAACATTTGAGAAGTTAATATGGTCATAGTTTTTATTCATAAATCTTTAAGCAGTTTTAGTTGTTCTATAGATCTCTGGTTATTGTTTTACATGTCATTTGAAGACTATTTAAAATCATGCTAATGAAATTGAACATCACAGCCTACTTATATTAATAGACTTAACATATACTGATATCTATCTTTCAGATCTGATTGTGAACATATTAAAAATGTAGTCAAACCATTTGATTGGACATTTACAACAGATTATAAAGGAACCATTTTTGGTGATATAAAGGTATAGTTTCTTTAGTTCTTCAAGCCAAATGGAACCAAATACAAGAGAACATATTTATCAATCTATTTATTCTGCTTTATTTTCCCTTCAGGTAGAACGTACAGAAGAAAGAATAGATCTAGAGAAATTAAAAAAGCGAGAAGAAATATTGTTTTATGATGATTTTTTGTTATTTGAAGATGAATTATCTGATAATGGCAGCTCTATATTAAATTGTAAAATAGTAAGTTACTTGAAATATAAATCATATCCAAATTTTACTGTTAGTTTTATGTGAATGCAATAACAGCTTCCTATAAAGAAGCACAAGATATATGAATATACTATTTGTGATATTTACTAACTCAAGTCAATAAATATCAGAAAAAGGATCCATATATCTTGTGCTTATTTACCTACGCCTATTTATATATGTTTTATAAATAGTATTCATAGTCTTAGAATGACTTTGCATTGACATCAAAATAAATTTTTAACTTTAATATTACCACACTTTCCTCTAAATTAATTCATCCAATTCACAATGGGTCAAAAGGACACAACTGTCAAAAGTTGGAGGACACTAGAAGTATAAACAATATTTTATTGAATTATGATAAAGGGTTGCTTAGGAAGTATGGTGTTGTATCAGACCAGTGATATAAAGTTCTATCATTGGAATATTAAGCGCACCTATAGAAACAGAGAAAGTAACGACGGTTTATTTCAGAGTAATAAATAACACTGTGCGATATTTCTCTACAGTGAAAATAAAGCTTTGTATTATTTGTAATCAGAATATGGTTACCTGTAATTGCATAGGGTTTTAGATGGAAATTAATGCAAGCTAACACTCACTATGCCTAGAAAGCTATTGTTGTTACTGATATATTATTTATATTTACAGCGTGTTATGCCATCCAGCTTCTTTATTTTATTACGTTTATATATGAGAGTAGATGATGTTATTGTTAGAGTTAATGATACTAGATTATACTATGAGGTAAGTCATTATGTTGTACATCAATCTCTGCCAGAGTTTTTGTTTGATCTGTCAAGAATTCTGTTTATCTCTGTCAGATATCTAGTGTATCTCCGTCAGAGTTCTGTTTTATCTACGTTAGAGATCGGTGTATCTCTGTAATGCTCTGTGTCCCTGTCAGGTGGTAAACTTTTGCATTCTTCATCTGGCAATTGGTAATATAGTTGTGGCAAAATATTTAATGCTTTACCTACTGATAGAAAACATTGTTTTGCCTTGCACTGTAGAGCCTCAGATTATTGTTCCAACTGAAAAAGCTTTTGCTGTGTCAGCCTCTTCAATCTGCATCATAGAGAAGGAGAAATCAGGTAGAAACTCTGATGATGTTATATCCACTAAGTTCACAATCAAACCTCTAACATGCAAAGCAATGACTTAAAAAATGAAATGTTAACAGGACTTGTAAAACTGTCAAAATTATAATATATTATATAACGCTATTTGTAGAAAGATACTAATTATATAATAAGAGAATACAGTAGTAGAGATGATGAAATTAAAGACCTTAAAGTGAGTAACAACTTTCATTTATTAATTAAGCCATTTTCTGGAAATGAAAATTTATTTTATGTCTTACTTTGCATCTTCTGATTAGAGTACATGAAGACTTGCAAAGTTATTAAGAGTTTAATGGGGAACTAAGTCAGATATTAAACTAAAATTAATAACTCTCACAATAGCTGCTTATTATATCTAAGGGTCTTTGTGACATCATCATGTGCTTAGTTTTCAGTACAATTGCAATAACCACATACATCTGACTTGAAATTGGAATGGTGCAAATTAATGCTGACAGTGTCCGTTATACATATAAAATGTTTTGAAAACTTCTTTACAATCCCTTTAAGTTGATTGGACACAACACATATATTTCATTTCAGATTCCAATACAAATATTGACAGATATGAATCAAGTTGGACCCAATTTAACATTAAGACAAGAGAGATGTGACAAGTTAGTGTTCCCAGATAATAAAGACAATAAATCAAGTTGATATCATGTTTATAACTGTGAACCCATTATTACTCATGTGGACTTTTGTGGATTTTATTTGTTTGCCACTTTTTAGATATATGTATCATGAATTATGATAAGAACTGCAGCACAGTTATTGATTGTCAAGCATGGTTTCGTGAACTTCATTTGCTGATGACTTTTAACTAAAAACTGATTTTTCACATTCAGTTAAAATTCAGATTATCATAAATTGTCATTATAAATAACACATTATCAATCTGTGATATGTTCCAGATAAAACTATTAAGTGTTCACATCTTTACATGGTTAAAATAATAAATAAATTATAAATGACTTTGTTCTTATACTCAATATCTCTTTATAGAAAGTCAAATCAACCATCTGGTTTGTCTACAGTTTAATGAAAAAAATTGTAGGAGGCATTTGATTTATCATAAACTTTAATGTCAGGCCATTTTCAACATACTCCATTGCACAGTTGACTGATGTAGAACAGTCAGCAATGATATCTGCATGAAAGAATGTTGGTCATGAAATTGACTATCATAACTTGATATTCAATTGTAGATGAAGCAAAAGTCATATTTAATTTAGAAAACGACATGGATAGCAGACATTGCATTTAATGGCCAATAAATCTGTTAAGGTATGAATGATTGTTCAGATAAAGCACTTGAGACCGACCAAAATAAGAAAAAATATTTAAGTTAATTTATTCTATAATGCATAAAAATTTTACAAAGCACTTTCTATTTCAAATGAATAAATATAAGGTATAAATATAAGTTATAATGATGTAGTTCAATAATACTATATAAAGTTATTCACAATTATTTTACATAATAAAGTTGATCAATAAATTATGTTATAACATGTTACTGATGAGTTATATATAAACATTACCTGATGTAAATTCAATCCATCAGTTACAGTTCTAACTTTACCCACAGACTCAGTTAATAATATGATAGAATCGTTTGATAAATATTAAAAAGTTATCAAATATTCACACAAATCGTTGAACTATATTATTTCAAATTTGTTAACAATTCATAACAGGCATAAAATAATATAATCATATAATTCATGTTTCTGCTACATGACTTGATTTTCAGAATGGAAATTAGTGTGTCATTTGTCTACAATTAAAGATAAAAGCAAACTGCTGTAACCAGAAGAAGTAACAATACTGTTACATCCAAGCACAACATGGCATTCTGAAAACTAACACAGATAGAGCTTAATTCAAGCTTACATAAAGTTAAGTAAAATTAATTTAAGCTTACATAAAGTTAAGTAAAATTTAGATAACAATATGCCTTAAACAAACAACTGTATAAAATATATAAGGATATCTAAAATATAGAAGGCTTGATCAATAAAATTAACAACAATACTTTAAAATGAGACAAATAATGATGCTTAATAAACAATTTTTGGCAATGGAGACAACACATTAATGAGACAATTGAAAAATAAATATGGAAGCATTCCTTGAGTTCATAACAAAGCAATTTTGACAAACAAGTGAATACTTGAACAAAACAATCACAACAGACTTTGAGGAAAAACAAAATCTGGAGAATTTAAAAATGCATACAACCATCTAATCAGCAGCGATCTAATCAAAACGTATCAAAAATATAGGTGCATTATTTGAAAGATAATTCATATTCTGCCACTGTTCATATGTAAACTTGCATCATATCAACCACAAATTTCAGTTTTTTTTAAAAGCTTTTTTATGCACCTGTGTGATGGTTAATCTAAAATTGAAACAACTAAGATTTAGGTTTTCATTTGACCAATGACAGTATGAATTCTTCAGGGCCCAACACCAAAGACATCTTTTGATTATATATAGAGCAAAGATTTGAAAATTTGGCAGAAATTATGAAACCCTTACCTCTAACACAGTCAGTGACAAGTACTTACTCAATGAACATTAAGCCATGGTAATTTTCTCATCTGGCTGCCTTGAGGCCAAGCATATCTAGACTGATACTCAGAGGAGGTAGGGGGAAGAATTTCAGATTTGCCCAGAGTGCGGCCATCAACTACAAAATTTGGTCGCGGGTTTATCACAAAATGACTGGTTGGCAAATTGAGATTGGGTGGAATATATTCATCAGAATACAACGTAGTTCCTGGAAAGATGACATTGATTCCTGCTCTCTCGGCAGCAGATTTAGTATTGGTCAATGAAGCAGTCAATAGTTGCTGAGACCTCATCTCCTTAGTTCTGGTCTGATCCATGGCATTCAGACTGTTGATAGTCTTGATATCATTCATTGTTTGTGTGAGGTATGGTTGTGATGTATCACCCAGGTTCATCATGGAAGTGGCTCTAGGATATAAACTATCAATGGTTCTATAGCCTGAAAAGCATAAAAATTACATTGCAATTTTTCACTTAACAATAATGATTGAACTGTTATTTCATTTAACTTCATAAGAATCAATGATTTGATCTTTTCTGGTTATATTTAATTGGCAATTAGTAATTGATTTATATTCAACTGTTCACTTCAAATGAATTCAAACTTTTTTCTGAGACAGGCAAATTTAATTGGCGTTTATGACATCTTCAAAATGTCAAGCTAAAATTAACTTTGTACTATACTTTGACTACAATAATCACCTGTCATGCATTATGGAAGATTGTAAATGGAGCAATTTGATTGAATGTATGCTATCAAGTTAATACAAAGATGTATTAATTGCAACCTTTACTTCAAGGGCTCTGATTGCCTGCATTTGCTGGCAAAATTACTGCATTTGCGATACAAGAATATTGACTATTTCATTTGAAGGATAAGTATGACATTTAACATTTTGAAGATGCATGTGACACTCAAATATGTAAAGGGGGTGATCAAACTAGTATTGTTGGTGGCAGCCTATTAGCAAAACATTTCAAACATAAGAATGCAAAATCTTTCATTGGTCAAAAGATCAGACCATACCAAATTCTGCAGTTAATAAATGAGAACCCTGCATAATGGGAAATATAATGGCACTATAATTACTGTACATCCTATAAAACCTTTCCAGATTATAAAAATAAATCAGCTTACCTTTGTTAACTTTCTCTGGTGGTTTGAAATAACCATATTGTATTTGGGAACCCATGGCACCATGTCTTTTAGTACGTAGGTCAGCTAGTGGAGTACCAATAGCTAAATAAACAAAAACACAGATTTGGGCATAAGTTGCATGTACATCATTAACGTAATTTGTTACCAGCTAGTAAAGTTTGATTGTAGTCAATATCTGCAACATATTTTTTCTGCAATCAAATAAACTATGTACAAAGCAGTAAAAGAGCTGAAATTGAACTCTTGTTAGCTAAAGACAATCATTATAAGTACAGACTTATATACACTTATTTCTGATTATTTATCAGTCAACAATTAAGGTAAACTTACACTATTTGATTATTATCAGCAACAATAAGGTAAGACATAACACTATTTTGATTATTATCAGCAACAATAAGTAAGACATAACACTATTTTGATTATTATCAGCAACAATAAGGTAAGACATAACACTATTTTGATTATTATCAGCAACAATAAGATAAGACATAACACTATTTTGATTATTATCAGCAACAATAAGATAAGACATAACACTATTTTGATTATTATCAGCAACAATAAGATAAGACATAACACTATTTTGATTATTATCAGCAACAATAAGATAAGACATAACACTATTTTGATTATTATCAGCAACAATAAGGTAAGACATAACACTATTTTGATTATTATCAGCAACAATAAGATAAGACATAACACTATTTTGATTATTATCAGCAACAATAAGATAAGACATAACACTATTTTGATTGTGATCAGCAACAATAAGATAAGACATAACACTATTTTGATTTTTTCAGCAACAATAAGATAAGACATAACACTATTTTGATTGTGATCAGCAACAATAAGATAAGACATAACACTATTTTGATTGTGATCAGCAACAATAAGATAAGATATAACACTATTTTGATTGTGATCAGCAACAATAAGATAAGACATAACACTATTTTGATTGTGATCAGCAACAATAAGATAAGACATACATATTTTAAATCATCAAAATGTGTTATAAGGAGGTATAAAAAGATTTGGGTTTTGTTAATCCCACTAAAACTGTAATCTATATCCTGGTTATCATAATCTGCTAAGTACATTAGGTTTAATCCTGTTTACAATTTAGGAACTGTGATCTATTACAACATTCATACAAACAATCTGTAATACTGTACAATCCAATAAAACATGTATTAGAAGAAATATGATAAAGTCTTCCCTACATAATTATGTTATCAAAGAGAAGAAATAATATACTATATGCACCAATTTCCAACTGTCAATTTAACATAATAGCTTTTAGCACAAAAGTCAAGCTTTATGTCTTCCAAAATAACCAGAAGCGTTAACAAGGATGATTTAGATGTAACAGAATCCTTGGTTATTCAGGCCTGTGAATAATTCAGAACCAAAATACAGAGGTCTTCATTATAGGTAGAACATCAGTTGAAATGAAAGTCTAATAGTATCCGGACTTACAAGTTTTAGCTCTTTCAAGTCTCATTGTTTCTTGAGTTTGAGTACGAGTTGGTTGTGGTACTCTCATTTTATTATTTCTATAGTAGGTATATTTATCAGTCACTCCAATATGGTCACTAAACTGATCTATTCTACTGGCAGCGGTTGCAGCAAAAGGATCTATGTTCTGAAACAGATGTGAGGAAGGTGAAGGTTAAATCCACATCACAGGTATTTGCAATTACAGTCGAGCTATATGTGTACAATAATTTGGGCTTCAATATGAAAGATAGCCTCTGTATTGTGGACATTTAACTTTTTTTATTGCAGCATTCCTGATTGGTGTTTACCAGTAAATAAAATGTACTGAGTTTTATGTTCCATTTTTTTGCACTGGCACAATGCAGTGTGCAATTAAGAACATTTTGCTAGAACAGGTGCACTAGACTGCTCTTGTCTTTCTTAAAGATCATGGGATTTTTAGCATGCAGGACCTCAGTTTATATCTATAGATTGAACAATGAAAAGACAACATTGATCTTTGTAAAATATGTTTGTTGTATGTTTCCCTTTGTACCTGTTGAACTTGATTTAAATTATTTATAGCCCATTCATGTTTCTCTCTCAATTCATTCTCTTGTTTATCTTTTAATTTCTCCATATTCAGTTGTGATTTTCAAGTCATACAGCATAGCACTAGTCTTATCCATTGTTGATACCAAATCTAAAATAATAGATCAAACTAAATGAATTTCAAAATATATGCTATAAGATAAATGGAACTTTCTTCACAAATATTTGAATAAACAGGGTCTATTTTAGTAATAGTAGCCTAGTATGTTGTTCCAAGAGACATTTTGATTAAATTCCCTGCAGTATAATCAAATTTCCTAAAGACAATTTTCAATCAACCAGATATAAGTATAAGTTGATATTCAAACCAAATAGAAAAATAGAGTTTGCAAAATTTTCTTCTAAAAGTGGATGGATAGTAGCCTAAATTAAAGGCTTTCTTAAAAATAGATCTACTAAAATGGTGCTTATACTTAACTTGACACAATTATATGGATAACAATTTCAATTACTTTAATAAATAACTTGCGACGTTACTTGCTTGATAAAGATGAAAGTACCTTCGTCGAAACGTCGCAAGTTATTTATTAAAGTAATTGTTATCCATATAATTGTGTCAAGTTAATTGTTACCCAGTTACTAAATGCCACTAAAAGAAGGTGCTTATACTTGACAAAATCTTTTACAGTACAAAAAAGAAATTTTTGATACCTAGTCATTTATTAGTCCATGATTGCACCTGAATAAATATTAATATTCATAAAATCTTACTGTTTCGATGAGCTATCGTTTGTCTTGGGTCGAAATTTTTCTGCCAAGTACGTGAAGTGGTCAAGATATTATCATCTAAATTTATATGATCCAATCCATTATTTATCTTGGTCAACTCTTTGGCTATTTCCTCCGTACAATAATACTTTCCGCTCTGTAAAATATCTCTAATATCTGATTTAACAGTGTTGATTTCAGACGTAACGGGATTTCGTGAAGCATACATAATGGCACTTTAGAGATCAATCGACTAATCTCTTTAGTCTAAAACTAACCGCACAGAACTTTCACCTTTCCTTTATTTTTTAACCGTTAGTTGCCAACAAGGAGAAGCTAGACCATGACAACCGTAGCCAATGTAAACAAACAGGTGCACGAAAGAGTTATCAATGGGGGATAACTCTAATTTGCCATAAGACAACAACGATTGATTTTAAAGATCAATTTTGAAACAGCATACGATTCGTGAAGAAAAATTTGAAATGTTATGAAATCAAGTTTTATATCTCATTTGGGTTAATGAAGACAAGCAATACCATGCTGTGTAGGCTTACAATATTGGAACAGAGAATGGGATCGAGAGAGAGATAGATATGGCGTAGGCTACTGTGGAAATGCCCTTTAAAAAATTAGGCAATAGAACGAAAATGACAACCAGGGTCCTTGTTGTATAACTAGTCTAAGGTGCATAACAACTTGGTTATTTCACTTCGGTGTTCGGGTTTCGAGTGCTGTCAATAAGAAAAGAAGGGAAAAATCCTCTGAATTATCCTCAGCATTTTCTTTCCATAAGCTAGGCCTATCTGTTGGATCACTTATTTCAATACCCTTTTTTTAATCTTGAATAATTTTGGTTCAATATTGAAAATCAATAATTAAAGAATAAATTTACAGAAATAATTATACCCTTTCGTGCAAATATCGCCTCTGACATCACAGTGCAAATATCTGGTAGTGCATGTGGAAATGTGTATGCCAATATTAGACTGTGCATGTTTTGACCAATTGTAGGTGAATCCACGGTCAAACTTTATTACTGAAAAGTGATACGAATAGCTAAAATAAGCTCCTTGCAAATATAATTTATTTAGCTTTAAGATACTTCTTAGAAATATCCCCGATAAAAAAAAAATTAAAATCGTATGTTAATCGAACATTTTACATGGCAATTCCTGTTCTCAAAAAATTGCAAAAAAGATAAAAAAAATATATTCAGTTCCATATTACATAAATACAGAATTGATTTTGGTTCCAACAAATTGCATGAACAGCTAATCAGGCATGTTCCATCATTTCCTTATAATTAAGATGTTCGGGGTAACTATAGCAACAAACTTTTTTCCAAAATCTTTTCTTCAAGAGTGTAGAATTATAATTCTAAGATTTCCAATGCTATCATCTGTCCATTATTGAACGCATGTTGAATCAGACCTTGGGGCAATTCTTAAAAAACGAAGTTGACAGAATGAGATAATAAGGTTAGAACTGCAGACTGAAGACCGTTGAACGATGGTTAGACTGATTTGCCTCAGGCATTAAAATGAAATAACAAAATAAAATGGAGTTTTGTGTCTTGCTTTCCGTTCCTGATTGTGCTATTGGATGGGGTGCCAACATGCAGAGTATAGTGGGAAATATTTGTCCCTGCTGACATTGGCTTTCTTCTATCCAATAAACATTCATAAGACTTTTGGAAATCGCAAAAAGAGTAGGCTGTCATGGCAAAATTTCCCTCATTGCACACTGCATGGCGTTGCCCGTCTTCATTAGCCCATCAGGTGCAGAAGAGTAGGACGTAAAACTCCATTCATTTCATTTCATTTTTACTTTTTGAAAACACAATCAGCGTGGGTTTATATTTAGACGGAGAGATCCCTCACCCCTTGCTGCACCACTGACCGGGAGAAACCAAACTTGAAGAAGAAAACACAAGGTGGTTGCAGATTCAAATCCCAGACTTCCATTTAATTGCAAGTTACAAGATTATAGACAATACCATAATAACAAGTTACACGACTCTAGACATAAAAGCAGGTTGTATAACTATTGAAAATACAATAATAGTTAGCTCCAGATTATACCCTAATAGCAAGTTACGCGATTTAAATAACGCCATAATAGAAAGTTACACAAATTTAGACAATTCCTTAATAGCCAGTTACAAACATTTAGACAATACCTTAATAGCAAGTTACACAACTTTATACAATACCTTAGTAACAAGTTACACAACTTTAGACAATACCTAAGTAACAAGTTAGGCTACACAACTTGAGACAATACAAAGTTACAGAATTCCAGACCACGATAGGAGAGGAAGTATGACGAACGGATGTGTGGTTTGGACACTGTGATAGAAAAAAAGTATGACGAAAGGGTGTGGGTTTAACACGCAATACCATAATAGCAAGTTACACGACTCTGAACAATAACATATTAGCAAGTTACACGACTCTAGACAATAACATTATATTACCAAATTAGACGACTCTAGACAATAACATTATATTGACAGGTTACACGACTGTAAACAGTAACATGATCAATAGCAAGTCACACAAACCAAGACAATACCATAATAGCAAGTTACACGACCCCACATATTTCACTAATAACAAGTTACATGATCCCACACATTACAATAATAACAAGTTACTCGATCCCAATACCATAATAGCCATTACATGACTCTATACAATAATATTATATAGTTTGACTCTCTTTCAGATGATGTTTGATGTTCCAGAGTTTGTATTGCTTTGCTTAATTTGCTTTTGCTTACGGATTTGTGATTCTGACAATCTGAAATCACAAGAAGACGTCGGACGGAATATCGGAAATGAAATGAATGGAGTTTTACGTCCTACTCTTCTGCACCTTATGGGCTAATGAAGACGTCGTACGGAATATCGGAACTGTGCAGGTAAATTCTATAACTTTGAGCAGATATCCCTCTCAAATCAATTTCCCATGAATGGATTTTAGGTTAATTGATGATTTCGTTATCAATTGGAGATTTAAATTCGTTATCAATTGGAGATTTAAATTCGTTATCAATTAGAGATTTAAATTCTTTATCAATGGGAGATTAAATTCTTTACTTAATAATACTATAAAGGGATGCGGTGCTGTCTGTCTGTTTAGTCCCAAAAGCTTTTCGTCAGGTACTATGATCGTTAAGTTTTATATATAAACTTTTGAGTCATCCTTATTTGTAACGAAGGTTTGTCTCTTGAACTTATTTATCTTTAACCCTGTGTCAGAATCCATAATCAATCTTTGAACACTAATCGGTTGTTTAGTTCGTTTAACTTGTTAACTATTAATCCGCCAATCACGTTCATTTGTGCACTTACGTGTATTCCTTATCACTCATTATTTTGAATTTTGTTTCAAACTGTACCTTATACAGTGTAAAAATTTTATTTATTAATTATTTGTTTACATATTTGCATATGTTCTGTGTCACCATAATTTATCCCTTTATATGGCATGATAATTCAACCTGTACCAAACGGTCCTGTAAACAAGAAACTCAGTTTTAGCAAATTTTCGCAACCTTAACAACAATCAACCAAATTTGGTGATCAAACAGTAAAGAAAGGTTTGGGTTTGTCATCTTGATTTTGTGAAGGAAAGGTTATAAATTGATAAAAATTGAAATTTCTAGAATATCACTCTTGATTTCTAATAAATTTGTCTTAAAACTACAAAATGTCGTAATAAGTCTATGAAATTTGTACACAATGGGAAGTAATATTACACACAGGCATTAAAGGAAAGGCGTTGGGCAAATCAACCCTACCGTTTGAAATATGAGTTCAGATAGCGGTATATATAGATGAACTGTTATTCGTCTTCTTAACTCAGTTGATAACTGCCTGGCGACTAGTATTCACGTGGAGTTAACATTTTACCGTGGAGAAACCGAGTGAGACAGATCCATTTGTCTTCTCCGAACATTATTATTACACCATTTGCCCATCAATAACAGTCATCTTATAAGGTAAGAACAAGATGATATTTCTTCCATTTTTTTCTTCTATCGTTGATTTATTATCTTTGTGCTATAGACATTGTTGTAATCGATAGGATCGTGTTTCAAATTGAACTTCTGTGATGTATGTGTTATAACAATGGAACTGGTGCCATTGGTAATAATTGCATGAATTGTACGAATGGTTTATTGTATTGGCCTACCTACATATTTTGAAATAGTAACGATGTTTCTCGCATTTAATAAAAACTTTTGAGTTCGAGAAGTGGGGGATTGTTGTTATAAAACAGAATTTCATTGTTTTTTTTTACAATTATTCAAAATATAATTGTTTGAAAATCATATATATATCAGGAATATCTTCATAACTTTTGGAAAAAGCCTAATTCCTTTCAGGAAGCATGTTTTATTCCCTCTAAATATGAAGAGATTGCTGTGTTTTTGGAGGGTGCCAGTTGCATCTTAATATTTCATCTGGAAAACTATAATTGTCTGCCTTCAAAAAATATATATTGATTTGGGATTGCTACATAGAATCTAGACATTGACAAATTGAATACCCAGTAATAAAATCATGCTGTTAACATCATATATTTCCAATATAGAATCCTCATCAGGACTTGAAATGTCAATGCATATGCATATCTGCTTCTAACACAAGCTTCAGATATAAAAAGACAAGTTTTGAAAATGAAGGTTAACTTTCTAGCCAAATAGCAATGTGAAGTCAACAACCTGAATATTCTAGTGAATAAAAACTCTTAATTGCCAGAGTTCCTAACTGCAACAAAAGTCTGCAAGAACATGTTTCCTTTATGATAAACATCTGAATTGTTATGAAAATAAAGAAAAGAATCTGTAATATTTTTCTTTGCTAGTATCTGTTGTTGTCAATCAAATTGCTGGTATTATGACTGACAGGTTAACATAGCAACAATGATGTGTCTGCCATAATGCCCACATATTTGACATTTCATAATGATTTATATTTGTGGGGATATACATTATCATTCATATAAATTTGACTTTTTGATATAACATAGTTTATAGCAAATATTTCAATAGTATATGAAGTGTAAATGACTATGGTATATGAAACTATAATATTTGTATCACATTGAAATAACTAAGACGTTTGGTATTTGTATGGTTTATTGCAAATATTTCAAATAGTATCCGAGTTATAAAATTAAATGAATTATCAAGGTATATGCAATGAATACTAAATAACAGTATTATTCATATAAGTGTGACGTTTTGATATTAACATGGTTTATGGCAAATATTTCAAATGGTATATGAGCTGTAAATAACTATGGTATATGAAATGTTTATATAAACTATAATAAAATTCTTATATCCCAGCGAAATTACTATGACTTGTGGTACTTGTGGCTAGGTTTTTTGCTATTTGGTATTTACACTGTTTCATAAGGAGAGGCATTTGTTTTGTGTCTGCAAACTGTGGTTAAAGGCCAATTCATATTAACCAGTTATTTTATGTTATGCACATGCAATTTTTTTTACAGCATCAAATCGTGCAGTCACACAAAAAACTTACTGGCTTTGTCATTGGCTTTCTGTAGAGCTAACAAAGCTAAAAAAAACAGCATCGCATTCAAATAGAAAATGCAGTAGCTGAAGGGGATACTACTTATTTCCCTATTGTCAAAGGTCCAGACACTTTCTTTAGGAACTGGAGATGAAGTAAGCCAGTTCGTGAAAACCGCCATTTTGAAGGTGAAATGGAGTTCTAATAAATCTGTCTTAAAACTACAAAATTTCGTAATGAGTGTATGAAATTTGTACACGATGGGAAGTAATATTACAGACAGGCATTAAAGGAAAGGCGTTGGGCAAATCAACCCTACCGTTTGAAATATGAGTTCCTCCAACCTGCATCACGGACAGGGAGAAATTGGAAAAGTGAAGACATTAAATATTTTGCAACACAAAGTCGGTCAGTGTATGCTGGTCTTAGCTGACAGCAATAGGGAATGTGTTTAAGATAATTGAATTAGGCTTTACATTGATATATTGTTTCTTGAATTGTTCAGACATCTATATGATTAAATTATGAACTGTAGGTCTATTGTAGAAATAGATTGCTAATTATTATTATAATATCAGACAATATAATAGTGACTTAATGTAGACTACAGTCATTAGTTATTGTGTAATTGTGGTAAGTAAAATATCTTGTTGAAACATGATAAGTCATTAATTTAGGGAATAATAAGCCATTAGTGTATTATCTGAAGGAGTATTTTTTATTGTCTTAAGTAAATTTCTTACCATTATTCTAAATTAATATAGTCCTTTGTCATAAGTTTGTGATAGCCTTGATCAACAAGATGCTTGATAGTCTTGAACAATTTGTTGAATTAATGAGCTATGTTTGTTATTTTTTTGTCTTTATGAGGCCAAACACCAAAGCTAGTATCAGCTTAGTAAATTCGGTGCAGAAATAAGTCTTAAAAAAATTCAGATTGATCAAGTGGGTACACAGATGCAAATAGCGTAACGTTTTTCGAAAATGAGAATTTTGCATACAGCCCTCTATTATATTCAACTGTTATTTCCGATTTCTAGCAGATTTGGCCCATGAAATATGTTTTTCATATTCAGCTTCAGTTCCTTTCAATCAAACAAAATTGCTCTAATCTTAAATTGTACATCTTCAGTTCAACTACTGAATGTTTAGGTCAATGAGAGTCTAATAATGACCAACCTCCTGAGCTTTTAAATTGTGTATGTACATGACACAATATTTTAATTCTGAAAAGAGATAAAATTGAACGCATTCAACGGGTAAGGAACAGACTTCCTTATTCCTTCAATATTATCAACTAGTCACAACTTGTTGAAACCAGTATTTTTCACACCGCATTGACAATGGTAGATAATGAAATTAGGCACCAAACTTTATTGAACATTGTTGAAGATAAATTTCAGAAGAAAAGTGGTAGTAATATTATGTTATTTGGTCTAATTATCTAGCAGACGGCAAGATGTTGACCAAGCAATTCGATTATTTGCTATATAATATAGTAATTTTTATAATGACTGGAATATTGATCAAGTCATAACAGTCAGAAAACATAGACACAAATTAATTTTCTTTTCAAATTTGATGGAATTCTGAAGTCTGCTAATAAAACACGAACTGTGGTGTACAATTATAAAACGCTTTTAACTTATTACTTTTCACACTTGTATAGAAAATCTGTGAAAGGCAATGTAGTAATTGTTTAATTGATTTTCCTCTACTCTTGTAAAACATTCATGAGGCCCTGCAGGGACCGCTGATCAAACAAATATTTCGCTCTGTTACACAGCCAAACTCAGCTTGTGAAAATGTTATAGGTGTCAAAATTGATCAACCGAACATTTGCAATTTTAATGATCTTTATTTAGAATTATCTGTATTTTCACACATAATTAATTGAAATTTGTTAAGAGGATTATTCATCTTTAATCACATCGAAGAATCAATTGACTGAAAGATAAATATGTTACATCAGCATGGAAAAATATTAGGTGTCAAAATTGTGCTTCTGAAAATTGCATTATTTTGCAATACCTGATTTTTCACACATTATTTTTGTAACTGTATTTTTTGTCCTTAATTTATCTCTGAAGGTTCAATATATTGCAAGATTTAAAAAGATAGCTTGTCTTAACAGAAAGATGTAAATAAGCTAAACCTATCAGATTTTTTCACTCTTAATTTACTGAAAGATTTAAATTTTATTTATCTAAAATAATCTGATTTTTCATTCAGAATTTATTGAAAGTTTTCAACATTAAGTAATCAATTTATCTCAACATGTTGGAGTTTTTTTTTAATTTCTCAGAAATTATCTGATATTTTAAAAAAAAATTTTAACTGGCAGAAAGGTTCAAACTTTTTGTTTTCAATTTATGTGAAAGTATTTGCTTTTCATTTTGAAATTACTGAAAATTCCAACCATTTGTTTGCATATTATTTCCAAAAGGAATTTCAGACTTTTTATAAGATATTTCAAAATAAGACCAGTAGCGTACTACTTTAGGTGCTACATCAAAAAAGCTGTTATGCCATTAGGAATTGATTCTAGATATTTTTGCTTTCTAAATAAGAATGTTCTGAATGCTAAGAATAAAATTTGATCTTTTCTTAACGCCATTTTCTTGTGCTATACAATTTTGAAATTAACTTTGAATTTCCTTTCATAAAGAATCTTTCCCATGAGCATCATGGCTAATCAAAGAATTCCCAAAGAAAAAATTATTCACTATATGGTGCTTAAGAAGTCACAAAAGATTTTCTGGAATTAGTTGAGTAATTCCATGAACAAATTTACTTCGAGTGGATTCTTTCTACTGCATACAAAAAAAAAGTGACTTATTTTTCCAATCAGAAATGTCAAATATATTTTTGGTTCATCAGCAGAAATAGGTAAAGAATATTGAAACCTAATATTCAAATAACTTTATAACTGATGCACACTGATTTGTTCAGTTAGGTTCCTCTATAACCTTTCAACCTTGGGGGTTAAGAGTCACTTTGTGGGTTCTGCCATAATATTTTTTGACACGTAAAATCTATGTTATTTTATTCAGTAAGACTATATTTTCAACATTAGAAAAAAATTGCAGGGAAAACCTAGGAAAATATCATGAAATAGTAAGGACTTTTAGGGTGACTGCCTTCTCCAGCACTGAGATTTTTTGAAAGGAGAGGTCAACATGTTAGGTCAAAAGGTTATATTTTTATGGCAACTTATGAACTTGGGTACAGGAAGCACGGTTACATAATGTGGAAATGGATTGCATTATAGAGTCACTAAGGGCTCTTGACTTAAATGGTAAACGCCATCTCTACCCAATCCAAGAGTGTCTTCAAATTAATCCTTCAGAGAAAAATTGTATCAATTTGTATAAGCATTGAGTAAAATATACAAAACTATAACGATTTTCCCTTCCTGTATCTTGTTATAATAACTATTTTAAATTATACAAGAAAACTGTCCTGGAAGAAGTCCAATATAAGTCGGAATATAGGCTGTTAGTAGGTCAGTTGTTTGAAGAATGCATAACGTGAAACTCTGAGTACCGGTAGCAACATGTTTTTGAGGTTCTGTATAAAAAATTCTTGATGTATTTAGCATGATTTTAACACTAAGAACTTTTAATTGTTGTGAACTATTCAAGATATTGTTAAAAGATAGTTTATCTATCTGAGTAAAATATACTTTGTAACATTTGCAAAAAAACAAATAACAATGTGACTTGTTATTAAAAGATGTACATTCTTAAAATTGTTAAAAAACTAAGCATCTTGCTGAAATAATTACCTGATTTAACATTGTTAAAGATAGTTTATCTACCCACAGTGAAATATTTGTATATATTATACCATTGAATACAGGTATCATGTTGAGTTTTGTATAGAGTTAAATAGGTAAATAATGGCACAATGGATTTATCATTAAGCTCTATTGTATAACACTTGCAGCTTGAAAAGAAATACATTAAGAACATTTTCTGCTTAAAAAAATCAAATTTCTTTCAAAAAAGTGGGACTGTTGTTCAGACATTTTGACAAATTTTGGACATTTGAAGTATATTACAGTAAATATGATGGAACTCTTAAAAATTTTCTTCTTGCATCCTTTAAGACTTTTTTTGATGCACCCGCACATTTGAAATAAACCTTTATGATTTATATTTCTGATCCAAATAAGGCTCATATTGACAGGCAACCTGTACAGTGTGCAATGTTGCAAGTTTTGCAGGGACAATCTGCTTTCCTGCTATTGAGAGATAATGCAAATCCAGTTGAGAGTCTTAGTTTTTTACTAGATTCTTTATCGATGTCAGCCAGCCAGAAACCTATTTTAAAAAATCTTGTCAGATCTGTATTTGTTCAAACCTAAACATCCTCTTCATTTGTGAATCTGACTTCATTGCTCTCCTGAGATCTCCATCAATACATGCATCCCTGTCATAGGGGTGAGGTGCAAGGGGCCTGGGCCCCAGTGCGTGAAAATTGATCTTTAACAAACTATTTTCAGTTCAACTGAGATTGATTAATTTGCAGTGACTTTGTAAAAAAAACTATTCAGATGAAAAACGTTAGAAGTCAGTTCTTCGGGCTTCAAATTTTCAAATTTCCATTGGTAGGGCCCTGGCTCATTAAACTCTGGTTTCTATGAGCCCGCACAATACCAGCACAAAATCTGAGCCCCCAACTCCAATTAATTTCTGGAGAAATGGCAAGAGTACAAGACCATGGTAATTCTTGTGAGACTTTAAGACTTTTTATAAATAAATTCAAGATTCAATCCAATAAGATTTTCTTTTTTCAATTTCTAGAAAGTTTGAAACCTTGATGAAAACAAGAGCTATCAATAAAGTATATAAATAGGTCTGGCATTGCATGTAAAAGAAAATATATATCTAATTCTTCTTGATAGAAAATCAACCAAAATGACTTCTGTATAAGTCTCATCTGAAGTAGATTGTAAATTCTGTAAGATTGAAATTATTTTTCCTCTAGACATACTTCATCATTCCAACACTAAGGGACAAGAGTCTAGAAATTTGGAGTGAAATGAAATGAAAGGTTCATGTCATACTCTTCTGCGCCTAATGGGCTAATGAAGATAGGAAATCACATACTATGAGGGAAATTTTGCCAATAGCCTACTCTTTTTTTGATTTTCCTCTATTGAGGGATCTTAAACATAAACAGCCTGTAGCACATAGGGCCTTAGTTAATTTTCAAACTGAACTACTGTAGAAATTTGAAGATACTTAAAAGAAAGTGATAGCTACATCACTAACAGGAGAAGACAACATGTTATTTCAATCTTTACTAGAGAGATATATTGTCATTTAAATAAATTCAATTCCTTTTAGCCAATATATTAAAGGGATATATACAGGCATCTCAAAATTTGATATAAAAGTTAAAACCAGTGAATTTATTTCATTTAAAATATGACTTGAATACACATTTTTTTGGGACAAATCTTAAGGCTAAATATTTTGCATGGCAGAGCGATCTTTGTTAATTAAGATAAGCTGTCTGGTGCTACATTGAGAGAATGCTAGTACAATAGAAAATGGAACTGCCAATGGATTCCTGTCTGAAACATTGCAAACTAGCTTCTATCTTTTACTGAATCAATTATTCTGCACCACTATTGAATCTGGCATAAGCTTGATGACCTAGAAGGTGTTGGATTTTATCTTAATAAAATCAAATGGTTGGGGAAAGAACATTACTTGGTCATCTGATCCTCAGAATGAAATGAAGAATGGTACAAGAAAATGAAATATATAGGATTTTAAAATAACAAAACTTTTCACTGTTAAAATTGGTTCTACTTGTCCAACTTCAGAACGTGGGCTAAATATAGGTTAATTGTCTGAAGATCGCATAGTGCAGAACTCTTAACAACAGATTTCTTTAGATGCTGTTTTTGAATATTTATATATAGAATTTTTTTACAATTATTAGAGTTTGTCTTGTTTGAATGTCCCAAAAAATTAATTCATGAGAATTTCCAATATGTAATGATCTAGTTGAATCGTTATATTTAACCTTTTAACATTAGTCCTATAATTGCATAATTATATGATCATTGCATGTCACCAATTGAAGCTGCATAATATTGATGGTTAATGTCATTTGCTTCATTTTATATGTTATTTGCAGTTTATAGGGTAAATAATAGTGTATTTCCTGAAACTCAGTCTTTGAAGGGTTAATTATTGCCTTTTGCACACACGGATAATACTTTTTGGGATATTCAAGGCAAATTTCTTCCAGTTGAGTTTCTGTAATCATTTATTAAAGGCATGGCCTGCCATTTCAAGTGTTGATTTGGCTCTTGATTATATGAAAACAGGATTTAGAAGTACCTACTGGAAATGCAATAAAATATCATAATCCCTTCAAATGTACCTCAAACTAGGAATTTCACTTTCTGTTTCTATTTATGTCTTTTCTATATATCGGGGGTAGATAAATCTAGATGTTTTGGGATTTGGAGGCTCAAAAATTTCCATAATGACTGCGCTTAAATATTCTTTTTCTGAGACTTAAGGACTTTTTGTGAAAGGATAATGAACCTGTCCCATTATCATCTAGTCCCAAGGATTTCAAAATATTTTTTGACTTTCAGTCCTAGTTTTCATAAAACTATCAACAACAGGTCTAGATGGATAATGTCATGGTTAAAAAATCTTTCAAATTTATACCCAAATTGAGTTAATGTGTACCACCCCTGTTTGTATTCAGATAGCTATCTGTGATGGTGATTACACTCAGGTTTCAATTTTAATTGGAAAATTTGTTAGATTTTTAATTTTGCCTTACTATAAGTTTTATCCTCCTAAATTCATTTATCTGAAGTAGGATTCTATAGGAGCAAATGACGACTCTGGGTATTAAAGACATATCTTGAATAAGTCATCTTCACTCATAATTTAAGTCGATCCACCTGTAAATGGGTATTGATAATCAGATAAGAGGTTTGGCCAATGACCCGTAGGTAAAAAGAATCCTTAACTGTGAACCTAAGTTGATATCCTTGTAAAATATAGTTTCTTTTTTTCATGAATATGTTTAAAGATACAAGTTAAAAATTATACTTATCTGCTTTAGTCTTTGAAACTTTGACATGCAGAAAATACCTATTGGTTTAACAATTTCTTACGTCAGAAAAATAAGATACGCTTTTGTTAAATCTTATTTTCAATTTATTTTTCAGCAGAGAAAAATATTTTTTCACGTTTATTTGAAATTGTAATTTCTTGTCTGTCAGCCATTAAATTGGTGATAAAACTCACATTTCAGATTTAATTGAACAATTTGTCAGATAGTTATCACAGATATCACCTTCAGTATAATCCATTACATTCAAAATTCTAAATTAGTTGGAATGCCTCCACCCTCCTTTCTTAATTAAATCTGATTACAAATCAGTTCCTATTAAAGATAATAATCTGAATTCAATTAAAGACAGTAAATATTTAAGATAATAATCTGAATTTAATTGAAGATCAGTAAATATTTGAGATAATGATTTATTCAGAGGATTGAGATAATATCATTATATGACTTCCATTTTGAAAAGTGGTACAGACAATTTAACACTTACTGACATGGTTGCAATATTGTGACATTTTACCTATGCAGCTGCTACTCAATAAAAGACAGTGATGAGTAAATATAACCATGTCCTTGATATTGGTGATAATTTGTAAACAGGTAAAAATGCATGTTTGTTCTATAGAAACTCATGAAAATCTACATCAAATATTGGAAAGCTTTTTAAGATAGGCAAGAAATTTCTTTGCACATGGGGTGAATGTTAGACAGGACAGGACAGGAATATGCATATATGAACCCTTTAGAATCAGGTCTCACCAAGAGTGAAATTATATCTGAATTAGAATAGATGTTTTGGTATAAAATCTGTCAATGAAGACTTAGATTGTCACAGTGCAAACCTTTTATTGGGTTTGTTTCATGGTCTATCACACACAGACTTATATTTCAACTAGAAATGACAAGAAAAACTAAATGTGATAAATGGTAGTTGATTTGATCTGGGTTATCTAGTAGCAGAAGTCAGTTTAAGTCAATAAAATGATTGGACTAGTCTTTACAGCCTACTACTCAGATTATACTATTGGATTTCTCTGACTGGTAAAAACTGGTCTGATTGTAGTCTATTTAGGTGAGTGACTTTGAATTTCTATGGAAAAGATGCAGACACAATGTTTGATCTTGGATCTGTAATGTCAATCTGATGATTGTAAATGAAAAGGATTACAAATAAGTAACACCCCAGCTGATTCATGTTCTTATGCAGCATGTAGTAAAAAAGATTTGCTTGTATATTGTGGTTTTGAATTAAGAGATAGGTGTTTTTGACTATTGAGATGTTTAAAGGGACAGATTTGGCATCCGTTTGACCAATAGTGTCTTAGTCTCAGAAACTGCATTAATTTAGCCAAGCTAATCAGAATTGTCCAGAATTATCTG
Organism: Nipponacmea schrenckii; assembly: GCA_030562195.1. Lineage (NCBI taxonomy): Eukaryota > Metazoa > Mollusca > Gastropoda > Lottiidae > Nipponacmea > Nipponacmea schrenckii. The sequence continues at coordinate 13,287,162 of JAUJPP010000001.1, forward strand.
AAATCTACAACTTGTCTTTTCATGAGATTCTGCCATATATAGAAAAGGCATAGTGCAACTGCGATTTATTACTTTTTCAAATTTTGAGAAGACTATAAATCAACCCCAAAAGATGGAAGATTTTTTTTCCTAACAATAACCAATTTAGATTTTGCAGGATCAGTCTAGTGTTCTTGTTGATTTATAATTCTCAAAAGTACAAGATAAAATCTGTAAAAAAACAAACGTTTTTCAATGTCATATAAATTCTTCTTTTCCTTAAGCTCCCCCAAGACAGCCAATATCTATTAGAAGTCAAAGATTTTTTTTTACTCCTAAAATAATGTTTTGATTTTTGTAAGATCAGTTTAGTTATAAGTAATTTATTTGTAATTCTCAAAAGATATTTTGAACAAGTTAAAAAGCTTTCAAGGAAATGTGTTATTGTGTACACCAAACTGGTTGATTTCCCTAAAGATGGCCATGTTTTAGTTGATGAAACAACAGAAGCACTTAATCTTTCATCTCATTTTATCACAATCTCCATTATTAAATAGAAGCAGTGCTGCAATTCAAAAAATCTTCAGTGTAAAAATGCAATTACTTCTTTGATTGCTGCTTTAATGTTATCAGAACAAGTGAACTTTTATTTTTAAAGCATCCTTGCCAAAGAAAATATTGCGTAAATGCATGAGAGAATACTATGAGATAGGTGGTTGTACTTAATTATTTTTGCTGTTTTCAATACCAGAGAATGACTTGTCCTACATGATTGACTAAATCAACATATATTTTTCACTAAATTACACCAGTCTCCAAATTTTTTTTCTTGTGATGTATATTCGGCTGTGTACAATCAAATCTGAAAACCAATTTCATTGTTTCAACTCAGACCATATCCCAGATATATAACATGCCCCTCCAAACAATGAATAGGGCCTGGTGTGCAAGTCTTGTGACATTGAAAAATTAATCATTCGTTACTATTCCAGTCGACCAAGCTATAATCTGGTAGGGATAATTGGGAAAAGATCAATGCTTAGAAATTTAGCCAAATCCAACTGATAGAAAGGAACCTTATGAACCTAAGATGTTATTTCAATCTACATGTAATTAAAATTAGATCTAATGGAACATAAGTTTGGTCTTATTTTAATTAGGAAGGTTGTTTACATTGAAAAAAAATTGGTTGTATAATTTTTTTATTCTTTTGTGTTCTGTCTCCATTAGATCATTGTGTTTATTCTTATTTCGATTGCCTTTGATCATCAAGTCAATTCCATTAGTACCAAAAAAAACTGGTGTGTCTGTACTTGAGGCCTATATAACATTCTAATAGCATCAAATCACCCTATAACCTTTTCTCTACCCATTTCTCTACACAATTATATCAGCACTTAGAACACATTTTATTTGATTTGATTGGCATGTCAGGTTAACTTTTCATCACTTTGCTTTTTTGTGCCTCATTTGAAAAATTGAACATGAGAAATTAAGACACATTTTCCACAGGGAAGAAATTATTACACAATAATTTGAAGAGTTGAAGTTGAAGAAAATTGACAAGAAGTGAATCACTTGAAGAATTAAGAACATGTACATGTCTACTGCATATAATGAATGTATTACTGAATATAAGAAGTGTACAAAATTTAGCCTTGTAATGTGTATTCAACAGGTATTTCAGAAGCAGTTCCTTTGAATTTTTTCTTTGGAATTAACCAATGAAACCCCCTACTTTTCTGCATCTGAGTAGGCTTCTTAAGGGTTCAGGGAAGACATTTGCCTCCTATGCCACATGGTTTGTACGTACCCCCAACTTCATATCTAACAAATTTGCTAATGTGAATTTGATAAATTTAGCTCTTAAATGTGTGTCACAGTGCACCAAAGCAATTGTAATTTCCAAAGAAACATTTAGGGAGAATCCTCTGATATGCTCAATTAGTGGCTTCTGTCTTTATGAAATTGTCCCCCCAAAGAAGCCTCTCAGATGCTCATTTGATGGCTTCTGCCTGTTAACTGCCTCATTTGAAATCTTGACCTTGACAAATAACCTCCAAATTAAGTCAGGCTGTCCCCAATTTGTACCCCCAGAAAGGACATAGCCAGTAGTTTACTCTTGTGCATTATCCAGAAAGGAATCTGTTTGTGTATCACACTGCTATTGCTATGAACAGATTCTAACTTTTCTGGACTACTAGATCTAATTTTGCATGAAACTTTTCAGGTCGACAGTCAACTGATTCCTGAATCAAGCAATTTTTCATATTCTGCATTTGCTTTACTGAAAATTGTTGTTGAAAATCCTTCTGTTGCCAAATTCTGTCAATTTCATAGTTGACATGAGCAATTGTAACTAAGCCGACTACCTTATACCCTATAGTAGAGTCAACTTAAAATTGGCTTAGGCAATCAGATCCCAAAAACTGAATTCCTAGATATTTAAATCAATTTTTGGGGCCAATCCGATTGATCAATTTCTTTAGTTTTCTTTTTTGAAGAAGTTACAGTACCAGTAACATTAAATAAGAGATTTAAATTATTTAAGTTCTAAGTGAAGGGAAAATGTCGAAGGAATTCTGTAATAGTACTTCTGATAAATAGAGCATGCTTTGGATGGATTCTTTGATGCTATTGACCTATTGGTTTGATCAACAATCATCTTTAAATCTGTCGCATGATTGCAGACAGTTCTTATTTGAATAGAATTTATATTTAGAAGGGTCTTGTAAGATATATGTCACAGTAAGTAGCTTGTCAGTCTAGGTAGATTTACTTGTTTAGAAATGTCACAGACTAAACAGGACAGTGGCGGTAAGAATATAAAACATTGATAAGGCGATAAGGTATTGAAATAATAGCATTAGGTGATCAGATTTTCTTTTAGCAGACGACACTAGTCTCTCCTAATCTCATTATTGATAACTTTAGCTTCAACCAATGATACTTTCTTTGGCAGTGGTTCTTTACTTTCAACTAATGTGGTTGTGGTCTGATCCCTCAGAATTGTAATTTTAAAGGAAATGCTTAATTTAAATGAGTGCCGGTATTGCACTATCTTTCATTGAATTTGTCAATATATTTATTTGCTATGTCTTGACTGAAATAACTTCATTTGTGTTAATTTGGGTTTCTTTCAATTCAAAAATGAAAAAAGCAGACACAAGATTTCTCATAAAATCTAAGTACAATCAAGGCATGGTCTCAGACTTTCATTCTAAAACATGAGCAACTAGTGATAACTGGAATTTAGAGTATCTGCACACTCAGGTGAACCGAAAACAAACAGGAATCTTCATGTTCTCCCAGACACACCAGTTGTTGGCAGTCCAAAAATCCAGTTGTCTCCAGATTCTGCCTCATCCTGAGACCTAAGCATATATTGACAACCCTCAACTTTATATTGAACTCTTCCACACATGTATTTTCGAAATTTTCGACTATTTATAGGATTGGATGAGCTGATCTGTATGATTATGAGGTGTTTTGTTGCCTGTACTTGTATCAAGCATTGTTATTGTCTTCTTAAGTATCAAAGTTAACAGAAACATGTGTGGTATAAACCCAAGACATGTTACTTTCCACAGAAATAGTCAGTGTTCCTTCACTGTCATTAAGAATGATAATAATGGCCGTCTAATAATAGATATAATCTTAGTTAAACCACAGACAAAGACTATAAAGCCACCAATTATATCCACATATATTAAGACTACTTCAGCCCTGCCAATATACAGTTCATCTACTCAGACTTTTCTAATTATTTGATGAAATTCTCTCCTCAAAATTAATTTGAGAGGTGACTGAACTTGATTAGAACTGACAACCAATGTGACACAATGTGTATGGTTACTGATAGATCTTGGGAACTTTCAAAGAGTCCATACATACACCTAAAGTAGCTCTTTAAGTCACTAATCTGATATATGGATAAGTGTTAATCTTGATAAATTTTTGTTGTGTAAGTGAATCCAAAGTAAAAAGTAAAACAAAAATTCAGAAATGCACTTTAATCAGATTAAGTTGGAGTTGGAGCCCATGCAAGGAATACAGTTATCAAAGCCCTAGTAGGTTAGGGCCATCTTAACCTTTCAGAACATATACTACATTCAGGTTTGTGATTCCTATAGAATCTTTTGATTTTGTTGATTGAGTATATTTTCCCCTAGGTTAGCCTGTGTCAAAATTTGGTTTAAGTTCCACTGCAATATTAGTTGCAAGTATTTCTCACTCTTTATGGGACTTTATGCCACTCCCTTAGTTTAGTTTGTGATTTGCATTTTTTTCCTAGGGTTTGTCTAAACCTTTGCTTTATCCTTGCTGTCTGATCCATATATGATTTTCTACTATAAGTTACGATTCGTTACATTTCATGTGTATTGGTAACTGATCCATTTTTTCCCTGAGACATATTACCCTGGTGGGAACTCACTCACTCATTGATTGTCTCATGAATATTTATGAGAAACATTGACAATTCATTCATTATGACATCTTTTATATGCTAACTTATATCCTATCAGTTAGCCTAATTAGTAATCTAAAAGATATTATAGCAGACGTAGATAAGTCGAATAAAACAACATACGATTGTTAAGGCCCTTCTATTTAATATCATGTAACCAAGTAGATAGATGAGTGAGGTCATTATTCATCAGATCAAATCGATCATTTTGAGTTCTTCCAGGGGAATAATTCAAGCTTGAAAAAATACTTAGTTACCATAATTATGTGTCATAATTTTTGTTGAAATATTATAGGAATAATGTTTACATAAAAACAAAAGGTGATTTATATCCATAGATTTTTCTTAGATATTTTAGTCATTAGTTTTAGAAGAATTACTATTTTAAACCTCACATACCATCATGTGTATATTTTAGTACTGAAGCAAGTACTCAATCATGACTGAAGAAATTAGTTTCTGACAGTTCTAAGACAATAATCTAGACCTACTTATTTCTTAATGACAGATAGCTCTCTACTGTTGATAGTAGAATAGAGTAGCTCTAAACAACATTAATTTCAACTGTATTGGTGTTTCATTTAGCAGAATTCAGACATGAAGGCTTTTTAAATTGGCTTGATTTAATTGTTTGAGGTTTAATTTAATCATTACAATGCTTAAATAGAAGCCAAAAGTGCCCTAGATGTAGAAAGCTACAGCTTTTGGATCTTAATTTTCAGAGGAAATTTTCAGGCTGTAGAGACACTGACATAGTAACAGTTCACTATAGTTTCAATACACCATCAATCTCTCTAAATGGAGAAAATTCAGTGTTGATCCAGCTCACTGGCAGCTTGCATTCTTGAAGAACAATATTTGTGTCAGCTATCATACAAGTTCTCCTGTTGTGTAAACAGATTTATTCTGTTAAATATATATTTGACCATGTGAGACTATAAAATCAATTGAAAATCATTTCATAATCATTGTCAACAATGAGTTATTGAGATAATTGTGGTTAGTTGTTGACCAAGGATTATATTTGAGGGTTTTGAAAGAATGAGTTTGAGATCATGTCATCTCTCCTGTTTTAGAAACAAATTCAGTATGTTGCCAATTATCAGATTTCACCTTTAGACAAAATAATGAAACAAAAATTATTTCAAAATCAATGTTACCAATGAGTTCTTGAGATAATTGTGGGTAATTGTTTACCGAAGATCATATTTGAAGGGGTGTGGAAGACTGAGTTTGAGTAATGTCAGCTCTCCTGTTTTAGAAACAAATTGAGAAATATCAGATTTCACATTTTGACAATAAAATCAATCAAAATTCATTTCAAAATCAATGTAATCAATGAGTTATAGAGAATGATGTCTGGTTATGTTTTTATTATATAAAAACAACGCTGTTTAAATCTGTATTATATTGATCAGTATTATTGATTAGTGGCTATCAGCTTTATCTAAATTGTTTTTACTTTCTGCTTTTAGATCTGTTTTATATTACATTAGAATCTGATTAATAAAGGCATCAATCTTGGTTAATATCTACTTCATTTCATATTGCATCTTAGTTAGTTGCATGTTTGAGTTGGAGAAATACAGTTGGCTAAATAATTGTTTGAATAGATGGTAATACATTTTGAGAACAAAACAGCTAATTGGAGCGAAATTGAGTTTGATTTGACAAAATCAGTTGAAGAGCAACATCAGGTGTGTGGGAGGATATTTAGTTTCTCATTAGCTATGTCATTACACTTTTAAAATCCAACAAAAGTTAAGAAGGTTGTCAATTCAAGGGTTTTAAAAACTTTTTTAGTTGGAGCTGTTACCCATATTATTATGATTACATGGTATACTTGGTTGTTCACAAGAAAATCTATGATGCATTTAAGTTATGACCACCTGAATGGGCTTTTTTTTTTAAATTGCAGGAGAATTTAACATTGAATACTTAATCTGAAAAATGAACAAGAAAAATTATCTGGTTTTGATAATAAGGGTTATTTGAGTAAATGACAATTTTTTTTCATTAATTTTGTAGAGACAAATTGTTTAGCAAAATCCTAGTCAAATGCCAACCTTCTGCATATGACCTTGACTTTGATCTCAATTCAGGACAAAATTGAGAAGACCCAAAAGAGATTGGAGCTCACGTAAAGTAATTTTTTTATGGGATAGTGTGGAGAAGAGAGCATTACGAACTTTAACTACTTTTTCATCTGGTAGTCTCAACTCCATACTATCAGAATCCACCTCTATTCCGTAAATAGTAAGTTTCGATGTCGGAAAAACAGTTTTAGAATGTTTTATCGGAATGCCTAAAGAATCACATAACAACAAAAAAGAATTAAGAGATGACAGACACATGGAAGATTCAGCTGGACCTGCAAAAAAGAAATCATCAATCATATGACTGAGAGAAGCATGAAATTTCGTTTGCATAATCCAATGCAGGGCCGTGCTAAATCTTTCAAATGTCTGACAACTCATGCTTAGGCCCATCGGAAGACAGCGATCAGCAAAATACCAATCAATGCCATCCGCAGGAACTGTAAAACCTAATAAACAATAATCAGTGGGATGAATGGGTAATAATCTGTAAGCATCCTTAATATCAGCTTTAGCAAGAAGTGCACCTTTGCCCTGAGTTTTAACAATCGAGACAACATGATCAATTGTTTCATATTGCACAGAAGTGAAAGTTTCTGGTATAAAGGCATTAATAGAAGCGGAATGTGGAAAAGACAAATCGTGAATCAAGCGATAAGAACCAGTTTCGTGTTTGGGTATTACACCAAGAGGTGAACAATGTAGATTTGGAAATGGAGGTTCACGAAAAGGACCCAGAACACGACCATGGGATAACTCATGATTCACTTTTTGCAACAGTATAGCATGATTTTCCACGCACGATCGATGATTTCGAGATAAACAAAAAGTCCGACTTCCTGTATAAGGAATTTTGAAACCCTGAGAAAATCCATCAAATAAAAAATGTTTTTCAGTTACATTGTATCCTGACAAAAACGCGAATAATCTATTTGCCCTTACTGGGGTTGGAAGCTGACTTAGTTGGTGCACTAGGCAAACGAAAAGAACTATTAGGGGCAGAATTATCATTAGCAGTTCTAGAAGATGTATTTGCATCCAATGGTGCTTGCCCGGACTTGCCCGGACTTGCTGCGTTTAGCGTAACAATTCATCACCGCATGATTATTGAATCCACACCTGGTACACTCATGTGCAAATTTGCACTGAGTAAAGTCGCAACCTTGCGGAGAATTAAATGCAAAACATTTATTCTTATTTGCATTGCGGTTACGAGAAAATCCACTAGCCGGTTTATTATTAGATTTAGCCAACTTAGCAGATTGATACATGGTGACTGCTTGTAGCCAAATTTCAGGATGCATATGGTGCCAAGGTAATTTTTTGGTTTGACGCAAACGCCTGAATTGTGTATCGTAAAATGTAAAAGCATTATTCCCATAACCCCGTGACAAATCGGTTATCAAGTTTGCATACACTAACAATTGACTAACGTCCTGTGGAAATTTCATCACATAAATATCCAAAAAAATATCAAAGGCTTTACGCCACAAGTCTAACGACAATTGTTTAAGTTTGGGGGCAGTTGATATCTTGAATAGTACTGGGTCGTTTTCCGACTCAACAACATTAACCGATAACCGATCTGGCACGAAGTCAGGTAACAACTGACTAAAATCAATGAATTTGTGTGACCAAATATCCTGCCGAAGTTTATCTGAAACATGGCTAGATAATGAAACTCCATTTTCTGGAGAATTAGGAAAATTGAACATAGAGGTAGTACCTAATGGAAAAAGTTCTGATGGATCCAAACTAATCACATTTTGAGAATTGGAATGTATTGGTAGACCTGAACTGGTGGTAGTGGATGTCAATGGAACAGTAGTGGACAATGGAACAGTACTGGTGGTAGTGGATGTCAATGAAACATTAAAACTACTTGATGAAGAACCTGATGTAGTAACAGTGACATCTATAGGTATTGGAACGGCTGAAACAGGAACGGCTGAAGGTATTGGAACGGCTGAAACAGGAACGGCTGACATGGGCATAACTAAACCCTTGTCCTTCATCTTCTGGACTAAAATGTCTGTCAGGCGATCTTCCGCCGTAGTAGGTATAATTTGACGAGAAGATTCTTCAGAAACCTCATCCTCAATTTCATCTGGACTCGGAGACCGTGTTCTTTTGGACATTCTGGAAAATAATAAATAAAAAACTTTTCCATCTACATGTACATAAAAATATAGGGGTAAATCTATATATAGATTACAAACAAAATAATTCCAACAAATTGAGGTCTGTATAAGACTACCAAAACATACATTGGCAACACTCAAGAAATAAGCTCAATAGTCAATAGTAAAGTCCAAGACAAGGCCTACTATACGCCATACAAAGAAAAATCTATTCCCACATTACATAACGCTACAAACCACGGAATATGGCTAAAACCGAACTAGAATGTTTAACTACCTGAAGCACTGAAGCAGATATTATGACAATGTCTATATTTACTGACAAATGAGAATGAAACAAAACTAAAACAATACGAATTTAACTGGCTTTGAAAATACCGAATTTTGAAGTGCGCATGTCAATGAAACCGGAAAATGTGCTTGTCGCGACAAATGGGACCAACACCAAATCGGACAACAAATATTACGGTCAACAATAGACCGTCCAAAAGAAAAAAGGAGCGCAACCGAGTGCACACCACTATAGAAAAATAAAAATAGTACTCCACCCAAGGAATACCCAACAATACATAAATACGAAACGCAAAAAAGCAATCCACCCAGGGATAACCACAAATAAATAAATATCAAAACATACCTTTGATAAACAAAACCATCGAATGTGGCGTAGTATGGAATCTCGTACACTTCGTAAAAAACGAGGAATGCCCTCTCGAGGAGACAAATGAACACCATCAGAAGATAGAACGTTTATGTGAGGTGAATCTAAACCATATCCCCGATGCCGCCATTGAGAAATGCACGGTTCTAACTCACACAATTGAAAAATGCGAGAATTCAACTCAATCACTCGGTCATTATAGGTTGGATGAGATACAATATTACGAGGGAATAGTTCGGAGATGATAACACATTTAACACCAGGAAATGCTAAAACATAATTAGCAAACGCCAAAATATTATTGGCCAACATATGTGGGGTGACAGACATATCACATAAATCGTTTGAACCCAAATGTAAAAACACGATATCCATATTTGTAAACCGAAAATCATGTGGACGAAGTAGACGGTTATGTGGGTCAGATCGTACCAAAAGACCTCCATAACCAAACAGTTTTATTGAACAAAGACGAGGATCGAGACCCAAGTTGAACAAATCAACATTGGCATTAGCAAAAGAAGATAAACGTTTAATATGGGATGACCCAAAGACGCAAACATTAATTGGAGTTTCAACGGGAACAAAGGTTAACCACTTATTTTTTACACTGAAAAGCGGAACCTTACTTCGCGGAGCCACCGCCATTACCAAAAATCATACCGTTCCAGAATCAAATGCACATAATTACACAACAATCATCAATAGTGAGATGACAAGGCTATTACATAACAAAGAACAGTCAAACAAACAAAACACAGCAACATACACCACCCTAGCACGAAAAAACCAAAACAAATAATTAGTGAAACTAAGAGCATCCTAAAAAGAGTGGCCTGCTGTGCCCTTATCTGGAACGAATGAAACCACGTGATTAATCACGCGGGAACATTCGGTCCACAAAATTTATTATTTCCAATAATATTTATTTGAGAACAAAACAGCTAATTGGAGCGAAATTGAGTTTGATTTGACAAAATCAGTTGAAGAGCAACATCAGGTGTGTGGGAGGATATTTAGTTTCTCATTAGCTATGTCATTACACTTTTAAAATCCAACAAAAGTTAAGAAGGTTGTCAATTCAAGGGTTTTAAAAACTTTTTTAGTTGGAGCTGTTACCCATATTATTATGATTACATGGTATACTTGGTTGTTCACAAGAAAATCTATGATGCATTTAAGTTATGACCACCTGAATGGGCTTTTTTTTTTTTAATTGCAGGAGAATTTAACATTGAATACTTAATCTGAAAAATGAACAAGAAAAATTATCTGGTTTTGATAATAAGGGTTATTTGAGTAAATGACAATTTTTTTTCATTAATTTTGTAGAGACAAATTGTTTAGCAAAATCCTAGTCAAATGCCAACCTTCTGCATATGACCTTGACTTTGATCTCAATTCAGGACAACATGACCAAAAACCACCTCTCCAAACTGAAGAGGGCAAGAAATGAAATACCAAGTCTAGACATAGATCATAGTTGGAATTTCCTGCAGGAACATTCAGTGCATTGTCAGTATTTATAGAGCAATGGAATAACTCTTGAAGAAACATCTGCTAGACAGACCTGAGCAGTTTACTGGAACTATAAATTTTCTGATAGTGGCATGTAATGTTTTGGAACTGACACTTGCAGGAAGCTATTACAGGAATGGAATGTTTTATTGACACTATTTCTATAGACAAGATAATTGATGACAGCACAATTATTGAAAAGAAAAACAGAAGAACATATAGTTTGTCAATTACTCTGAATGCGTAAAAGGAAACGAAAATAATAGTAGGAATTGAGGCTAACTGCGGCTATTATGTTTGTTTTTTGCCTAAAATTGACTTGGTGTCTCCAACATGTGATTTCCCATTACTCATTCTGACGATACAGCCACTGGAAAAATGAACTGAATAATTCTTAAATGCAACATACTTACCCAAATTCATTATTACAATTTTTGACCTTACTATATAGTACTATTTGCAAGTCATTATGCCAGAATTTTTTTAATCAGACACAGAAAAAACAAAATATTGTCACATGACCATTTGGACACTAAGTGTAATTAAAATGAAAAGTTATATACCAGTTACTTGAATTCCATGTACAAAAGTTACATGCAGTAACAGCCACTTTACTGGTCGCCAGGGTATATATTGTACCCGTCAAGCATACTAAAAGGGTTAAATCCTACTGCGATCTGGAACCAATCATAAAAATAATTCAGTATATTGAATAAATATCAAAAATTGCCCAGACATTCAAAACATGAATATTGATCATTAAAGATTTATTCAAATTCAATTTCTGCCTTATCTGACAGCTAAAGAAAAGACAAATATACAATGAAGCTCATATGTTTCTGATAAGTTTAAGAATACAGACTAGTATTTGACATCAGCATATAAACATTATACATTACATAATGGGGAACACTTGAGAATTGTCTATAAAAATATTCTAGTTAACAATCCACAGATGGCATGGTTGTAATTCAGGGCTCTTGATTTGGCTGTGTTTGCCAGCCATGTCTTACATGGCTATAGCTTTTGATTTGGCCAGGGCACATAGCAAGTAGGTTTTATTCGATACATGTTTTTATATTTTATGAATATCTATTATCACAGTCTCTACTCCAAGGTTTACTTCGTTGTTAAAGAGAACCAATGGCAGGAGACAGTTATTGTATTATTATATGGTAAGCATGTAACATGTTCTTCTTGCTACTGTGTTATTGCACTTACCCCTTTGTGTGTTCAAATCTACAAAACAAATGTAAAAATGGCTTTATACTAGTGAGCTGATTGGCTGGTTTAATAAGCATACCTATGTTAAAGAGATTGACAATGGGAACCAATGTCAGGTTACAGTTATTATGTTCTGCATTCAACATTTTACAATATCATCTTGATACACATAGTTATTAATTTGCTTAACACATAAAGTACTAAAACGGTAATTCTCTACCATATATATTGATCGATTATATCGTAGAGTACTGACACAACTGAGGTTATTATAGATGATCTATTACATTGTAAACACAAACTAATAAAACTTTCTTCCATTATATTTTTGTATTTGCCTAGTAGGTTATATTCTCTTGATTAATGTCCAATTAGTGCTGCCTGGGCTTGTTGTCAGGAACATACAACCAATGTTGATTTATATTGCTGATCAGACATGTTTTAACTACCTCAATTTTCCGAGGATAAGGCTTTATAATGACGTTGTCTTTGACAAAATACTTGATTAATATTAGTAAAAATTTACTGGCAGTCCTTAAACATTCTTACTAAGACGGTGTTACCCTTATCATGAACTTTCAGTAGGTCCTACTATAAGGGCTGATTTGATGATTTTCAAGAGGAAATCAATAAACAATCTGATTTCCTGAAATTAGTCTTATATTACCTTTCAAAGAGCAGACCATTGCCATAAATTGTGAAAGTGTAATGAATTTACACAATAAATGATATGATCTATATGAAAGTTTTGTAGTTTAGGAAATCAGATTCTGGCCATAGTTTGTGAAAGTGTAATGAATGTATGAAATAAATGATATTAGCTGTATGAAAGTTTTTGGAAATCAGATGCTGGTCATTATTTGTGAAAGTGTAATGAATGTACACAAATGATATTATCTACATGAAAGTTTTGAAGTTGAGAAAATCAGATGCTGGCCATAATTTGTGAAAGTGTAATGAATCATTCAATGTACTCAATAAATGATACAAAGTCTGGGATTTTTTAAACCAATTTTCAGAGTGGCACTGAGTTTTTATTCAATATGGAACACTTTTTGTTTGACATTCCATTGCATGCTAGCCTTGAGACCCCTACAGTTGGAAATTGAGAATGAGTAGGCCATATGAGCTGTTCTAACTAAACTTCAATTCACAATGCCAGGAGCATTACATTTTTTATTGCACTACATGCACCTACAATATTATATAATATCTTGAATAATTGATTAGTGCATGTTGTTTATCATGGAAATTTATCAATTTGTTGGGCAAATGTAACTAGATATAGATTGCCTTTTTTCTTTAATTTTTTTGCCTGGTAAAAAATTATTTTAATATTACTTGACAATAATGAAATGGAATCAGACTGTAATAAGTTAATGAATCATGCTTCAAGAACACATTAACTTTTGACATTTGTGATGTCCAAAAGAAACAGAATTTGAATTTCTTTGGAACAATCATGTCAAGCTTTACTCAAGTATTTCTACTTTATGATGCAAATGGTATAAAAATTCAATCCACTTCTGCTACATTTTGTAACTTCAATAGACAACAACATTCATTAAGTGCATTAACTATCTAGTTTAGAATGAATCGGTTTAATTTTGGTACAATTTTGCATGCATTTCATTTTTTCTGTAAATTATAAAAAAATTCAATTCACTTCTGCTACTTTTTCTAACTTCAATAGACTATAACATTCATTAAGTGCATTAAATTTCACTTGGTGGAAAAGAAACATGAAAACTCAATAAAACTCGGTTTTGGTACAGTACATTATCAGATGATATTTTACAGATAAGATCTGTTTGTGTCATCAACGCCAATTTTTATCACATCAGCATGCTGTTATATTGGTGTTATGGTGGTGTTAAATTGTGTTTGAGGTGATTTAAGTGTATTGGTGTTATGCGTTTTAGTTGTAAATGGTTTGGTGCAGCTCCTTTTTCCTGCTGTGTTTGTCAATGTTTTTTTTTTCTCTTAAAAAAAAGAAAAAAAAAAACTGTTAATCCTTTGAACTCCAAGTGTGAATAAGAATTAAATGTCTTTTAACAAGTAATGAATACCTTTCTCGCGCTGAAATACTTTTTCAGTTATAACCAGATGTTATCCTAAGAGGAAAATCTACTTCTTCTTTCTGCTTATATCAGTTATCTGCTTCTTTTATCTCTTTATTATTAGGATCACTCTTATCCATTAACAAATGTTACATGTCTTAATATTAAATAAGCATATCACTCTTATGAAAGATATACTAACTTAAACTTAGTAATTGTAATATACTTAGAAGTCCAAATGATGAATATATACTCTTCTATTATTATATTATCATATTATATTATTTATGTCCATTCTAAGGTGAAGTATTACTTTAAACTTATTAAACTTGGAATATTAAGCGCCTAAAAGCTTATGAAGTTTCATATGTAGGCCTATGCTTATTACTTCTACTAAATAATGTCTGTATGCCTGTGATTAGAAGATCAATTTCAATTTGATTATAAGCACACTCTGTTTCACAGTGGAGATTGATGAGTTCATAATACAGGAAATGACAAATTTGTAGCATTTAAACTTAAGATTTGTCATTTTGCTGAAGGAGGTCGGTTTGAACTTAAAAAATACAAATTTTTTATGGTTTCCCTTACAGCTGTTGTTTCATAAAATCTTATGGAAAGAATGCTCCAAATTGTTTTTGTTCTCAGCCATCCTAATTTTACTACTGACTGCCATGGAATTTTGGAGAACAACAAGGCAATCAGTGGGCAATGAGGGAAATTTTGTTGTCTGGACATTGGCATAGGCCTACTTTTTTGTCTTTTTTTGCCTGATGAAGTGTCTTAACTTTGTGCGGCTTGTTCTCTGGATCTCCCCATATACAAAGATTAGAAGACTCCTTTTAAAATGGCCAGTTTGAAGCATTTTGCAAACTTTATGGCAAACTACAAAGCTGCATGGTTGAAATAACATCAGCCTTTCAATGATTGACATTAATATCTTGTCAGTATATGTGAACAATTCAAGTAGGATATGATTAATTGATAAGTGTGAACTTTGACAAGTGAGGAAATAGCTTCTTGAAACATGTTAAAAAATTACGTAGCAGAGTAACTTTTCTTTCTCCATTCATAACATTCTGGGAACTAATAAATTACAGTACTGAAAATCTAGCAAAGATAGCAAAGAGAGTGTTTTGTGTGGTACAGGAATTTCAGTTTTGTCTGGTAAGTTTATGAAGGTTTGAACTTTCATTAGTTACTTATAGAGGTCTAATTTATTACAGTTCTGAGTCTATCCAGAGTCTATTTATTGATCTCTCTCTAAGATAGGAGAGCTTGTTGTTTTGTTTGGGACATTTTAGTTTTGTCTGGTAAGAAAGTTTTGCCTTTCATTAATAAGTTATAGAGGTTTAAAACTACACTACTATGTTGTGAAATTAAGCAAGTTTATCAGGAATCTACTTAGTGATCTCTCTCAAAGAAATAGAGTGTTTTGTGTAGTTTGGGACATTCCAATTTTTAAAATTTTGCCTTTTATTTAAATAAGTTATAGAAGTCTAACATACACAATAGGCCTACTATGTTGAGAAATCAAGCAAGTCTATGAGTAGTCTATTTAGTGATCAAGAAAAAGGAGAGTTTTTTTTGTGGTTTGTGCATTCCAATTTTGTCTGGTAAGTTTAAAGTTCTGCCTTTTTTAAAACTTACATGTATTTGATTGAATATCTACAAAAGTACATTAGTCTATTTTAATAATATGTACTAGTGTCATAGATAGGGATGGTGTGTTGTGTTTAGTTCTATTTGGTGAGTTTTTTGCCTTTCATAATTTTCATGTATTTCAATATAGAAATTCGTGTCCTCTGTCTCAGAAACGGTATATTTCTTTTAATATTTTGCCTTTAATAATTAATATGTAGGCTATTTCAATGAAGATCTAGAAAAGGAAACAAGTGTATTTTCCTTTGGTTTCCTCTGTCTCTGAGCATTTAAATTTTTTTTATTAAAACTTTTATTCCTTAGACTGATTTTTTTTTTATATCCCTTGAAAACCCAGATAAGTGTGTGTGGTTCTGTTATAATTGTTGTTAAATGTTGTATTATTCAGAACATGTATGGCGAGTTGCAACCTTTATTCCTTTATTGAGAAGGGTTGCTTGTGTATCTGTTTATGTACTTCAACAATATAACATTTTTTTGTAGCTCAATTTATTCAAAAAAATTAAGTAAACATTTGTTGAAATTGAATCAGTTTTCGAGTTATTACATCAGTGAGTCAGTTTCATATATTTAAATTAGGCACACGAATGGTTTTGAGATGCAATTTTTATTGCAGAAATAAGTCTTATGAAGATTTTCACTATTCAGTTGTGATTGTTTTCTTTATGATGATAATCATATTATAATTATGCAATTGATGTGACAATGTTTACTTGCGGTGTGAAGCCTTGTCTCGCTGTGAGTGCAATTACACAAGAAAAGAAATGTCAAACCAGAAATCGACAAAAAGTCTACAACTAAATTTCGTGCAATCGTGCGTGGTTGGTGTTTAAACTGTAGCATTATTCATTTTACTGTTATTATTTACTAGATATTAATTTGATATTTATCTCCATAGAAAATTTTTTAAACAGTAATTAAATGGCACTAAAATACATAATTAGAAAAAAAAACAAAAAACAAATTGTAGAAAAAGAAAAATGTAACTTTTGTTCTCATGAATTGATGATTGGCAGCAAAGGTCATTTATTATCAGAAAACTTGTCTCCTGGAACATAAAACTTGTATCCCTGAAACTCATTCTTTAAATATGAAAAGAAGAAAAAAACAACATTCAAAGATAAAGTGAACAGAACTATTTTTCACATGAATTGGTGATTGACAGCAAGGTTGATCTACTATCTGAAATAATGTCAGAATAGAGAAGAAGTTTGGATATTATATCAATATACAGAAGATTTTAGGCAGAAATTTAAGTAGAATATAATGAAGCAGAAAGGAATATAATCTTACTATGGCCCTCGAGGGAATTGAATATTGATAAGGATTGAGATGAGTTTGACATCCTTGAACTTTTTAAAATTCTGTTTATGCCATGATTGTTAAAAATGGAGCAGATGTGAAGATCTTCAAGAGAACCAACTATTTAGGCATTGTGATAGAACTTAAAGTATAAACCAAGCTCTGCATGTTAAAACTATCCTACCTCCTTGGATGGTTAAATTATTTGAATTAAGTCAAACTGAGTCTTTGTTTATCAGTGGTGTCAAAACTATATGACATAATTCCTCTATAAAGCAATAAATCCATAAACCTAGGCAATAATCCATTAAACTAAGTTATTTAAAACACACAAGATCTTGAAGAATCTTTTCAATAATTTACTTATTTTAATGGATATATCTTATTATATTTAAAAATGTTGTAGGAATAGATTACTATTATATTTGAAAGGAAATGTTGGAATAGATTACTATTATATATGAAATTAATGTTGGAATAGATTACTATCGTATCTGAAATGAAATGAAATGAATGGAGTTTTACGTCCTACTCTTCCACTATCGTATCTGAAAGGTAATGTTGGAATAGATTACTATTATATCTGAAAGGAAATGTTGGAGTAGATTACTATTATATATGAAAGGTAATGTTGGAATAGATTACTATCATGTATCTGAAAGGTAATGATTGGATGAAAAGACCAAAATATAATTCCTATGGTTAGAGATTCTTTTTGTAATTTTTGAATTGAGACCATGACCCAACAGAATTAAATGTCAACATTGATGAAGACATAAATTCTGGGTAAGGGTTCATTTTTGAAACATTATGGTCATGTAATTGAAGCATATTACAAGAAGGAACTACAGCTTTTAAAATCGTATTATCTGATAAAAGATGGAGTCAACACGGAGAGATATTGATCCTCCATTGTTCTACTACAGAAACACAATCCTTGGGGACCTCTCAAAATTAAATCTAATGGAAATGGTTTATCTATTCCCAGTTTCCCTGAAGAATTCTTTTAAATGGTTTATAGAGGTTAGGTGAGACTGAAGTATTCAAAGTAGATATGGAGTCAGACCACAACTCATATATGTATTCCTGGTAGAATTAGATCAGTTTAGAGATCGCGAAACTATTGATGTCTAGTAAAACTTGTTAGATAACATTACATAAGAGGGTGGTTCAAATCCAAACTGACAAGTCAAGATCTCAACACTTAGCAGCCTCCTTACTGGCTATAACTGCGTTTCCACTTAAAATTGTGAAGTAAAGTTAGCTTTAAAGCCAGCTTTATTGCCGAACATGCTGCATTTCCACTGCGTTTATCTGGTTCCAGAACCACTTTAGTCTCGATCAAAAATTGGCACATTATTGACAGCTTGTGATGTACAAGACTACCGATGTCGGGTGTGGGACAGTAAAACTAGTACTTCTCTATTGCCGAAGGAGAAAAATCTGGCTTTTTGTGTTTCCACTTGTTTCAAAATCAGGCTTTAAAGCTAGCATTCATTTGGCCCCTGATAAATTGCTGAATGTAAATAGAGAGGTTTTCGATTCCTGAACCATATGCTTCGGCATATTATCCAGTGGAAACACAGAAAAGCGAGCTTAAAGCTGGCTTTTTGGCCAAGTGGAAACAATGTTTATATCTCTAGTGGCTAATGATACAGCTGTTTCCAAACGCTCTCATGTAATGTTTACATTCTTTTACATCTAAAACCATATAACTTTTTGTTCAGGGTGTATAATGGTTTTTTTTTATTTACTCTCACTGTTTAAAGAGTTAATTAAATTTAAATCTTGTTTCTAATTACTTTTTCATGAGAAATGTGACAGCTCCTACTTAAGTCTTGAAGTTTTAATATTTCACTATATAGGCTAGATTTGAGTAATAACAGTCCTTGAAAGCTGGCAAAAACTCATCTATAAATGTGATTGGAGACAAGGTTTGTCTAGTAGTAACTCGTATATGTATTCCTTGTGGAATTATACCAGTTGAAAGAGTAATTAGCGAAGAGTTATTTGTAGTCCAATGTTGATTGTGTAATTGAGACTAGATCAATAAGACTAATATTGCTCTACCCTGACGATCAAGTCTAACAAACGATTACTTTTTAATCCTCAGAATTGAAGATTACAAATTGTTTCTCTTTTTGTTGACCTTTGTCTACTCAATGTATATTTAAGGGAGAGAAACAGAATTGTCAAAATAAGATGTTGTGTTGCCAATGGAATAATTTGAGTTGGCTTATGGCTCTTTAATTTAAAGGGGGTTTTGCTGAAATTTGTTTAGCTTAAAGGATTATGGTGCTATGAATAAATGTTTTACCGGAAGAGGCGTCTGTAACACTTTTCAGAATGAAAATTCAACCTACAGTTTTTCTGTAATTCAACTGTAAACATTAAGATTATCATTACATTAAAGCTGTAATAAACTTGTTCTGCTATATGGCAGATATGATGAGGTCGTCAGTAAAAAGATTGTTATGAATCTATCATTTTACTGTCTTTATTGAGCAGAAAACTACCATAATAACTCTAACTCCTTTTTTTTCATTCTTATGTTTGTGAGCAAAATTACAGGAAATTGCTCATGAATACATAATTCTTGACTGAAAATAATTCACTGAATTTTGTAATATTTGTTTAAGACATTAGAATAATTTTTGTAATTTGTAAAAACTGTGTGGTTTTTGTGGAAGATTGCTTTCCAAACTAGAAGAAATATTATCAAGTCTACTATTGGATATTTGAAATAAAAAAAATTTGCTCTACTCATCTTTCACAAATTGATGATATAAAACAAAAGTAATCTATTTTATGTGATATCTAATGCTGATCAGTCTCTAAAGATTTCCCTCAGGTAAGAATCGTATTTAATACATGGGTGAAATTTAATCCGAAGTTTCCGTTAGAGCCATTGTCCTGTCAAGATGTTCTTTCATTGATTGAAGAGAGTTCAAACTTGTTGATAAATTATCTGGAAAAAGAGGTTGCAGATAAAAATCTAATTATCGACCATGTTGAAAAGGAGATGGAAATGGAATCTTCCATGTTAATCTCTGGAGATTGTTCTTGAAGAAAACATAAGCACTGTTTTTATCTTCTGATCCTAGAGAGTTTTTCCCCCTCTGAAATATCAATATTTTATACAGAAGTTCCTTGATTTATATGTTAAGATTGGTTGACATTGCATACATCTTTTTCAAAGGTCAAACCTTATTGTATGTAGTATAGTGGATGTGCCAAGGTGCAGAATGTTTTCTCTACAACAGCAAACCTTTCTTCCTGGGTTTTCTCTAGCCAGTCATAATATTCATGTGACATGACATTACTGTGCTGGCAGCATTTAACCCATTGCAAACTCAAATGCTTTTCTAGTTTTCATGACCTCAATGAGGAATACAAAACTAATAATGTAAAAATCACTTCATGTCTTTGGATTTTGTCTGTTGGATCTCTTCGAAATGAAATGATATGAATGGAGTTTTACGTCCTACTCTTCTTAGACCTCTTTCAAATTTCAAATCAGCTATATTGGATATCTTAAATATCAATTTCTATATCTGCTCTATATTCTATAATTTACTTGATGAAATTAACATTTGAAATGTCAATTTTCATATTGACGTCATTTGTGACATAGTATAGCAAGAATGTCATTTGTTACCTCAATCAACCTATACTTGATATTAAATTTTCTGTTGTGTTCGGCAATTGATGTGAAACTGCTGACAGTGTTCAAGTCTGCTAGTTAAGGATCAATTATTAATGATTTAAGAGAATGGGTTGAATATTCTGCTCTATTGAACTTACCTGCAAACTTTGATGCCAAAGAATCCTGGAATTCTTAATGAGAACTCTGTAGACAATATACAGAATTATATATGTTAGGTATATATTTATATTGTGTGTTCTCTTTGACAAATTTATGTAAATAAATATTGATTAGAAGATATCATGTAACTCCTAGAGCATTGTTATTTTGTTTTCATCCAAGCACCTTAGAGGTTTTTCTTTGTCAGCACTCTGACTTAGAACTACTAAAGAAATTTGAGGACAAAAATCTTTTGGGTTCAAACTATACTGAGGAAGTGCGATTAATTTGAAATCCAGAGCTACAATGCATCACATAATGTTATTTTGTGCAAAAAATTTCAAATTTCTTATAAGGCGCTTCAATCTAGAAGGAAATGATTTAAAACTATACACAAAAAAGGAAAGTCTAACTTGAAAATAAAAAGATTATAAAATTAAGTGTGGATTTCTAACAAAGAATAGAAGTCTTTGATGTTAAACAAGTTTTAAGAGTATTAAGATCAATTTGAGTCTGTATAGTGGAACATTTAACATAGATTTGATTAGACTTTGATGGAGTTTTCTAGTAAAATCACTTTTTCATCCATCCTTATTTAATTAAGCGTAGATTTATTACCATTGATTTTTAACGACTTTGACTTTTTATGTAAGTTTAATGTACTTAAAGTTTGAAATTATTGAATTCTTTAATTTGTTTTCGGATATAAATAACGAATTTGATGCCAGCATGTTAAAAAAATAGATATTTGTAGAAATTTGATGTCCATAAATGTTAAAGAAGGTTATCATAAATTGTTTTTGGAAGATTTTCAGCTGCTGTTTAGACTAATTTTATCAGTTATTAGATTTTAATATCTCTTTTGTCTTTTTGGTATCATAAGCAGTTTGTTTTTGGCTACTGACATAGGCCTATAAGCGGAAACGAGCATGGATGACACTGCAGGGAATTGCCTCAATCCTAGTCCAATCAGAGAGGAGCAGAAAAAAGTCTTTTATTTCTGACTTCATCTGATCTTGTCTAGTCTTATATCTTGTCTAGTCTTATATCTTGTCTAGTCTTATATCCAAATTTTGGAATAATATAGTTCTTTTTTATTTTCAGACACTTAAAATATTATGTATTTTCATCTTGTATGATATCAGATATTTGATCTTGTTTTCAGACAATGAAGAGTTATATTATTAGTGTTATTGTTGTTATAACTGTGATAGGATGTGTATTATCAGAAGATATTTTATCCAGAACAGAACGTGGTGCCAGACGCCAAAACAGACGAGCAGGTTTGTACACATTATATCATCACTCTTATTATACCATAAATCTTTCTTTTTATAGAATCAAGAGAGATGAGACTGGTTTTTTGCTGAAGAGAAATTTCTTGTAAATTATTATTGTAATTTTTGAAATAACAGTTGCTGATATATAAAAATTTGACAAAATTTTGTGAAAACAGTTATACATGTATAAATGATTTTCGACATTGTTTTAAATCTTTTTCATTATTATCAAAAGGAGTATATGCTTGTAACTTTTCTGAAAATGATCCAATTTTCCATATTTTTCACTTTGGTATAAAATAAACAAAATATGCTATTCAAATCTATGCACACTTCCCCTTTTAATTGGGTTGGATTATCTATCAGTAACTACAAAAACTTTTACCAAATATAAAACACATGGCACATGTTATACTAATTTGTTTATATTTGCAGGATGTAAATACAATAAGAATCCTAAAGTCAGTCCATGTGACACTGTGACTAACACCTATAATAAAACCTTTACCCTAAAGAAAGGTCGGGCAGATTGTAATTCTACTATGATCATATCTAAGCCTTGTAAAGATTCTGCAGGTAATTTTTGCTTATTGGTATTTTTTGCATGAAGGAGTATTTCGACTTGATACTTTTTAGGAAAAAATATTGTGACATCCATAATATACACTAGTAACTTGAGGGTCATTATTTAAGCATTTCCCTGTATTTTTGTGTTGACAATGAACCAAATTACACAAACAACTAGCTTTGAAACACTTTGTTGGCACTTGTTTGTTTGGTGCCGTCTGTTGCAATTCTGTTCTCAATAAAGGAGTATCTATTTGCCTTTTTTTTGATTGAACGTCTGGTTGATTTCATGACTATGATCCTGAATGAATTAGGGCTTCATATACACTTTGTTTCAAGTAATATAACATAATACAGTGAAACCCCCCCCCCCCCCAAACCGCATACTTTATAAACTGGCATCCCCTGTAAACCGGCATATTTGAATTCTCTAATTGGTCTCTCTAAACTAGCATCTGATTTCGTATTAATTAACGTTAATCCTTTGATGGCATGAAAGTTGAATTCGACAGGTGCTAATTAATCACTAATCCAATTAATTACGCTTTAATGTATGACCACTGCAAAGGTAAACCGGCAACCTCTCCAAACTAGCATTTATCACGGGCCCGACAGCCTGCTGGTACAGAGGAGTTTCACTTTATGCAGTATAGGCCTTAATCTTCAATATGGAACTATATTTTTAGGAGGATGTAAATACAAAAATGATGGTCCATGGTCAGATTGTGATCCTGTCACCAAGATGAAGACTAAAACTAAAATATTAAAAGATGGCAGTGGACCTAGTTGTCCTAAAACTATGAAAAAAACTAAACCTTGCTCTAATGATAGACGAAAAGGAAGGAAAAGTAAACGTAAGTGTTTTTGTTAATTGTCCATTGGTTAATTCAGTTTTCTTATTTACAAGCCATCATGACAAATTTGAATACTTTGGTTATCAATCAAAAAAATTTAAATCTTTTCTACTTGTGGCATTATTTATTTAAATTAGAAAAATTTATGTAGGTATTTGTAGTCAACTTGCTTTCTTCAAATTCTGCACACATATTTTTGGTCTACTTATTGCCATAGTCAAAATTCCTGTTCAGATCTGAATGCTTTTCATGGAATATGCTATTTGGTACTCAAATGGCTATGAAGGATATACCGTCAATTCTGGAAACTTCCTTTACTTTCAAGCATAGATCCACAAATTCTTTAAGGGAGTAGTTAGTAGGGACTACTGGTACCAAAGTATCAGTTCCCCCTTTACACTTCCTCAAGATATAGTTTTGAATTGTTTTTATGCTTATCATTGCAGCATGTAAATACACCAAAGGAGATTGGAGCGAATGTGACACTACTACCAACATGAGAAAAAGAATTCTGACGTTAAAGAAAGGAGATCGTGACGTCTGCGAAAGCAAGAAAACAGTGTTAAAGAAGTGCCGAAAAGGTAACATGGACGCCACTAACAACTAGAAAACCCTGTTTCATAGCTTCAACTCTTTATACTAACCAATGTAATTTTCTTGCATATTTATCTGTGAGTGTGTATCAGGATTGTGATGCATGGCATGACTTCAATATTATCAAAAATCAAATTAGAGCCTTGAGTTCTAATGTGAATGAAAAAATCAAGTAGTAGGCCTATGCCAGGTGGTAAATTTAGACAGTACAGTGGCATGAGCATGTGTTTTCAATTTCAAACCTTTGAGAGATCTTGAAATACTTTAAAGGAATTATTGGGTAGCAAAATTTTTGATGTTGATGATTGAAATCTTTTGGAGTATATTTTCAACTTGAAATATATTAAATATTGTTGCTAAAGCAGAGCTGACTAAACTATTTTCATGCAATGCTTCACTTCCCTAGTACATTCAAAGGACATGTACTTAATCTTTTGTACTTAGTGTTATGTACTAAATTACTAACTTACTGGAAAACTTGTATGTAACTTACTTACTATTTGAACTTATTCTTATCTAACTTCATTACTTTAGAACTTGATCTGATAAATGTATGTCAAGTCACTTTTGAACTTATGCTTACTTACCAAGAGCTTTAAATTTGATTTATTACTTCATTACATTTGAACTTACTTACTTTTGAACTTAATTCATGCTTAGTGTGCATCTAAGAAACCTATTCACATTGCATTATTATTAATCACATTGTTTGAATATGTCTTTCTACTGTGTATTTAGGAAATATAATTTGTACAAAGAAAATTTGTATTCTCTTATTGTGCCCAAAGCATGTGCTAGATGAATCCTTGCTTTAAGATCACATGGTATTATTATTGCTGTGTTTATACTAACTATTTAATCAGAGCAGGCTTGCAGTTATCCTGTCATCCCCCTACCCAACCCTTCTACTAGCCCATTTAACATAATAGAGTACATGTACATTATTGCATTCTGTATAACCGTATGTACCTTCATTAAAAATTCGTCAATGATTGTCTAGCATCCTTTAATATTCATACACATCTATGTACAAATAAAATGTTAACAAACGCAAACTCTACCTTGGTATCAAGTATGTAATGTCTGTATTACGAAGTATCTGTGAAATTCTTTAAAAGTTTAGAAAATGCGAGATTCAAAACAGTACTGATAGTCAAAGAAGGACTTTCTCTTGATAGACAAAATAAAGTTTTGTAATATAAATTGAAGAATGACATATAAATGGAAGAATGACATACTCATTCAAAAATGAGTGTGAAAATTGACCATTGTTAAGACAAAATTCAAAAGTGACAATATGTTCTTTTGTTTTTATATTAGTCATTGCATGGTCATTTTTAATGTCATTGCTATTTTGAAACTTATATCCCAGATCATAAAATAATTATCTGTAATTTGATTTACCAATGAAGGTTGGCAGACAGGAACCTCATTATGTTGTCTACCATCTAAAATCTAATAAAGCTATTTAGTGCATGTTATTATATATTCATATATTATTCATTAACTTCTACTAATTGCCCTTTAATAAAGTAATTGTATGAGTAATTGTTTTCTTAATTAAGTAATTACTATATAATACGTAATATGTTTTATTTTGTCCTACTAAAACCCAAGCTTCCCACTGTGTATGGTGAAATTTCAACAATATAATGTGATATGAACTGCTTTTTCTCATTTCCATACTTTTTGTATTGTCTATTGTGGATTTTTGTGGCTTCAACTATATTCACGGTGCCAGTTCTTAAATTTTCAGAACATTTTTATTGATGTTTCAATATCTGAAATGTAGTTCATTGTGGTTTTTTTATAATAAAATTCTTTTAGAAAAAGTCAACCACTAGCTATCCTTAAAGTTTTGCCCCAAAGCATGTAAGAGATTCTTGGTTATGGTAAAAGCATAATGCATACTATCATATTGCTGAATGTTTAAGCAAGCATTCTCAACAGCACGATATCATAGCATCCAAATCCAGTGTGGGAAGACTGAAGTCTGTTTCAGACAATACATGTTCCTGACGCATTGTTCTCTAAGATCTATATTATCAAGGATATTATGGTAGCTTAATTCAAAGGTATTGCAAAGAGGTTTTCTAAATCTTTTATGTGGGACACTGTTTATCAGGGACACTGATCGCATCGATTTGCATCATTCCAATTTTGAATCAGACGTTTGTGGTTCCTGCAATTCCTATAATTAATTGGTGGTGCCACTCATCACAAAAGATGCTTGTTTCACATAAGGCCCTTGATTATTAGTGATTTAGTTTTAGTGGAATTGCAGAAACCACAGAAGTTTTAAAATTGTAATGATGTAAATTGATGCTATCCAGTGTCCCCAGTACACATACTAATTTAGAAAAAACTCTTACAATCCCAATGAAATTCTATCATCTACCAAACTGTTATTCGAATATTGGGATTGTTTATGAACCATTTATAGCATACCTGCAATTATATTTAAAATAATGACATGAAATAATTTAACAGGCCTGCAAAATTTGACATATAATTGTATTTAAAAAAATTATATTTAAGAAATGAATTTTCCAAGTTGGATGACATTAGATATAGTGGAAATTTAAAGATAAAATGAGTTTATTAATTTCGTGATCCAAGTACATGTAGGTACTGATTTTGAAATGGTCAAATGCATTTAAATATTGATTTGGAAATTAATTTTACCAACTATTAAAGCAACTATTTTTATGTTATACCATTCAAACTCTCTGTATTTTCATAACCATATTATAGTAACATGTTATTAAGATGGCTATATATTCTAAAATATTTTTGACCAACTTGGCTTACAGTTTTCAATTTCTGGGAATTGCAACTTAAGTTGATTCAGTCTATCAAATTGCAGTATTAAAGTTATCTTGAAATACATAGCTTCAATCAAAAACCTAGATTTTTTAGGGAATTTTTTCTCAAGAAAATCTTTACACCTTTTCTAGCAAAACGTCCCTGAATATATCTAAAAGTTCAAGCTAAGAAATTGTACCTGATAATGAAAATATTGCACACTGCTCCTACTTAGCATTACTGAAATGTAACGGAATTGATTTCATCAAGCTTGTTGAAGCAGTCTCTCCACATTATAGAATTGCAAGACTTTGATGTACTAAGTAGCTATCATTTGAATTTTGTGAATTTCTGGAATACCTCATCAGAGGATTATACATTGTTAAAACTAAGAATCACTAATTTTCTATAGGCTTAGTTCTAGCTAACATTTTAAAAGATGTCTCATTCAACTGCATTCATGCAAGGATATTTGACATTTGAAGACTTCTAAATTTCATATTTCATGCTATTTCCCTAATTGGTTCTCTTACTCAAATCCTGCAGTAGACCTTAATTATTCGATTCATCATCAAACTGATTCTAGAATTTTCTCAAGAAATTAATTCCACTTGTCTGGAAGGCTTAAACTGTTCCTGCTGAAACCAGATGAACATGTTCAGTATATATAGCCAATGACAACTTGCCAGATATATAAACCTTTAAAGTCAATTTGTGGGCAAGAGGAGTGATTATTTTCTAGAACTTTTAAAGGGTGACTCCATTTTTTTAAAAATTTCAATATTTTTTGTTTATATGGACTGAAAGACTGAATAATGTTAAAAATGGATGTACAAAATTGGAATGCTGAATCAATTTTTCGTGTTGTGAATATTCATGATTGATTCAAACGATAACTTGATTTTCAATTTTGCACCATTGTCAATTCTGCAAATTCCAGACCCATCACTGTTAGGTCTAGTCAATGATTTGTATACAGTGACATGATAAAGTTTTCATATGAATTAGGAAGGGTGCAAATAGAACTTATAAGTGGTAGTAGTAAATTACTACTAGTAATGTGGTACACATACTATAGACACCATACAAACCTAATGAGACTGATGCCTTTAACAATTTTAGTGTAATCATTTTGGTTTTACTTTAACAATGACGTATTTCATATTATTTACCTCAGATATTCATCATATACCATTAGCTGAAATTATTTTAACAGGCTATGTGTGACTGGTTAATCAAGATGAATAGACCCTGATCTTTCATTGGCTATGTCTGCTTCACTAAGATTTTATTTTTCAGACTTTCCAGTCTAAAATGAAATTAGATTAATCCCTTGATACACCAAATTTCGCTTCCGTTTATCAAATTTATTGATTACTGAGAAATTTTAACCAGCAAGCCGAGACTTTTTTCAATCTATTTATGAAAGTTTTTTATGAAATTTTACGGAAACACTTAGCTTGAGACATGACTGTAGGAAATAGAGTTTGGTAGAAATGAATAAAATTAGAGGCAGTATTCTTCTGTTAGCTATTATTGACGTGCTCTGATGTGTGAGAGTGAATTTATTGGCTAGAGTAGAACATTTCCAATAGTAGAAAAAGTTTCTGCAATTTGACACGTTGATGGAAATTGGTAGGACTATTAGATTACCCATGATTCTTTAGTACTTGTTGATTTCATTGGTATATTGTACTATGAACTTCATGTTATAGTACCATCTCATGAAATGTGGTCTTACCAATAATTTGTGGTCATTCATCAGCTATATAGAATGTAAGAAAATTAATAAAACTCATACTATTGAATAGTACTTTTAGATGAGGTATTGATGAAGGTGTGATATTCACTAAAAGCTTTTTGTCAGTTGATGAAAAATTACCCTCTGTAGTTCGTTACTCGGAACTTTATTGAAAGATAAATATTAATCCGATTCTTGGTGGATATTTGCACTTTTAATGAATGAGACAATTTTTGTTTTGTACAATAAAGAAAATATAAGTAATCCGTTTCATTCAGGCAGTATTCATATAAGTAATCTGTTTCATTCAGGCAGTATTCTCATGTAAAAATATTGTAGGGAAAAGTAGAGGTGGGGGGGGGGTGTGGGTGTCTGAAGATAATGATCAAGTATCCTGAGAGGGGTAAGAAAAAGAAAAACCCTGTTTTAGTAAGTATAAAATCTACTTAGACTAGAAAACAAAACAATAGAATTAGGATTAGTTTTTAAACGCAAGTTTATTTTAATACAAGACAATGCTAAAACTTAAAAATTTACTTTGGTACATCCAAGAAACCTGCAGCAAAGTTAAATATTTGATACACATTAATGTTGCCTATATTTCTATTATGTATAACTTATTGATATAAACAGCTGCAATAATTAGTTTTAATCATGTTTCAATTACAATAACTCTTTAAATAATTATAAACTAACAGCTGAATAAAGACACATCATTTATAACTTTACATTAAAAATAATGAAGTGTAACAAATGAGAAAAGTCACAATAATAACTGAATCATATCCTGTAGAAAAAAAATGAAGGCATTTTGTTATTTTCCTTCTCTTGATTGGGCCACTGAAGACAGCAACTGTATATAAATACATGTACACATATATATTTTCTAGTCTTTATCCTCTGTCACACTAAAGTTACAACAAAATGAATGTGTTGTAGCGAAATCAAGTAATCTGAGAAAATTAATGCTCTTCATGTTGTTTGAAACCATTCTTGCCCTGTTTATCTGTGAAACTTTTCTTGAAAGAGGTTGAAAAAAAAAAATAAAGATTTCTCTTTTTCGTGCACTATAAATGATATTGTTTAAGTATAAGAATTCCAGGAAAAACAAGGAAAAAAATTCTTTTAAGTGTGTTTCCTTTAACTTAGTTATTTTGTTGAACAACAAACTGGAAAAGAAAATTAATTTAAGGCAATTGGAGGAGAAAATTAATGGCTTTTCTATGTTCTGTGGAAAAACTTGAATTTGTCTTTTTCCCAGCATCAAATGATGTACGAAATAGTTTTATAGAATATTAAATGCCTTGGGTAATCAAGTTTCATATTTCGTGTAATTTACTTTCTGTGAAATAGAATTCTGTAAGATTCCCTCCATACATGAAGAAGCTATTTGAGAGAAAATGTTTAATTTTTGATAACCTAAAGCTTAAGGCTCTTTCAATTTATATAGGCTATTCAAGTAGTTATATTCTATATGTTTGGCAATTACAATGGCATAATGTGATGGTTTCTGTAATACAAGTATGGTGTAAATTTGAGTTCAGAATATATAAATTTATATAAGGAATGTCAAAATGTATGGAATATGAAAAGATGTTAAATACAGGCTTAGACCTACATCTTAACCATCTTACAAATCCTTTGGAGGTCTTTCATAATTTTACTTACTTAAAAGGAATCATCTTAGTTTTCAAAAATTGCAGTAAAGTGAAAATAATTAAAATTTCTAGGTGTGCGGAAAATAAGTTATAATTACAATGTATAAAAGGAATGCAGTAATCAGTTTGAAAACACACAAAAAGTTGAAATAATATTTAATCTAGTTCATCATTGAGAAACAAAACCCCAGTAAACATTGCAAATACTGCATTAATCATTGAAAGAAAAAGTTAACATAAAAAAGCATCAGGAGTAATTGTTGAAAGCAGAACCACATTTATCATGAAGAAATAATCAGCAGCAATCATATAGAGAAGACAATCAGTTATCAAGAAGAATGGATGAACAGTTTTCACAAGAAAGGATCAACAATACACATTTAGAGAAGAGCCACATTTATCAAAGGATCAGTAATGATAATAATCATTGAAAGAAGAACTGCAGTTTTCATGAAGAGAGGATCAGCAGTAATCATTCATAAAGAACTACAGTTAGCATTAAGAAAGCATCAGCAGTAATCATTGAATCATTGAGAGAAGAACCACAATTATCATAGAAAGCATCAGTTATGTAATCATTGAATCATTGAGAGAAGAACCACAGTTAGCATTATGAAAGCATCAGCAGTAATCATTGAATCATTGAGAGAAGAACCACAATTATCATAGAAAGTATCAGTTATGTAATCATTGAATCATTGAGAGAAGAACCACAGTTAGCATTATGAAAGCATCAGCAGTAATCATTGAATCATTCAGAGAAGAACCACGATTATCATACAAAGCATCAGTTATGTATTCATTGAATCATTGATAGAAGAACCACAGTTAGCATTAAGAAAGCATCAGCAGTAATCATTGAATCATTGAGAGAAGAACCACAATTATCATAGAAAGCATCCGTTATGTAATCATTGAGAGAAGAACCACAGTTATCATGAAGAAAGCAACAGCAGTAATCAAGGAGAGAAGAACTACAGAGGTATCACAGAGAAAGCAACAGCAGTAATCAAGGAGAGAATAATGAACTGTATTAATCATTGAGAAAAGAACTACAGTTTAGAAGGAAAGACAATGAGAAAAGAACTGAAATAATCATTAAAATAAGATCTGATTTAATCATTTGGAAAAGAAATGCAGTTTCATTATATTTTAATCATAAGGAAGGAAGTAATCATGAAGAATTGACTTGAGGTACTCATGAAGATAGGACTTAAAGTAATCATGGAGGAAAGAACTGAAGTAATCATAAACATATGAAATGATCATGAAGAAAAGACTTGAGTAATCACGAAGAAATGATATGAAGTAATCACTAAAAAGAGACTTGTACTTATCAAGAAAATATCTTGAAGTATCATTGAAAAAATAATAAAGCAATCAGAATAAACATTGAGAAAGAATTAAGTAATTAAAAAAAGAAAGTAAACATTGAGATACATGGATTTTAATCACTGTAGAATATAAGACAATCTGCAGTCATATGATATCAAATAAAATTGATTAAAATGGCCTACAATAAATCTTCAAATTGTATATTTTTATTGTTCGGCATTTTATTCTTATTTGAACATGAAATATGGGAATAAAATAACTCATTAATAGAAATTAATTTCTGATCTTAGACTTAAAAAGTTTGACCTTTGTCTATGAAGGAAGAAATATGGATTATTAAGTCTCTTGGCGTCATGGAATCTAGCTTGTTACCGATGTTATGGGCATTTGATATGGTAGAGTAACACATTCAATTATCTGGCCACTATTTATGTACATTATTGATCTGGTAGCATTTCTGATTGGTTGTCTAACAGCAGGTCTGTGACTCTTCCTTGATTTTCATTAATCTTTCTAATGCTTTTCACCGTCTAATTTTGAAGGCTAAGGAACAGACTCTGTTTGTCTATTGTTACTTAAACGTAGTACAATTCATAAGCGCAAAGAAAAACGCTCCGATTTTTAGTTAAAAAACTTTATCTGTAATCCATTTTTTATGTTCGCGAATCCTGTACAGATCTTAAAATAACAAGAATGATGTCAGATGACAATGATGATGATAGTATTCCTTTAAATTTTACTTCCTTACAATCATCACATATATTGGAGTTGGTATGCCAGATACTGCGGATCGCAGTATCAATTTATGTTTGCAGCACAACTTTTGGCTATGAAATCTGAAGCTTGTGTATCTGCAACTGCAGAAAACAGATACCAATGTATAGAGGTTGCCGGTTTACAGAGGTTAAATTTAGTTAAGCAATAGAGGAAAAATATAGGGACCGTAGAATTGTGCCGATTTGAACAGGATTCCGGTACACAACTTTTGGCTTTGAAATCTGAAGCTTGTGTATCTACAACTGCAGAAAACATACAAAATTTCCAGGAATTTAAGGTGCCAATAACATTTTCTTTGTAGATATTATTTGTATGCGAAATACCTACAAAAGGCAACTTTGATAATGGTTCAACTTCAAATTTCCATTATGAAAGTGAGCTTTATCATCTGGTATTTTACAATCTTAGACAACCCTTTTAATAACTGCATTTAAAAATAAAAAATTTGATACTAGACCTAGATTGAGAAATCCTGGGGCCTGATTCTTGAGCTTAAATAAGTTTAAATCCAAACTATGTAATTGATACAAAAAACATCTGATTGGACATTCAAACAATATGTAAAATAAATCTTATTGATTGACCAATCAGATGATTGCCACACTTAAATCAAACTAGCTTTTTGAGAATAGGGCCCTTTCGCCATGACAAATAAATTCTCATGATTGCTGCAATAATCCTTTCTTTACTAATAATACTAATAACTTTTGTACTTCACTTTGCATTATCTCAGCTTATCTCATTATCTCTCATGTTAAGGATCTTTTAAGGAAAAATTTAAAGATGTAGTTCTTAACTTCGGCACTGCCTATTGAAACTGTATATTTTGACAGTGTATTTGCCAGATTTAACTGAAAATTTGGGAAAATACATTTGGAAACTGACAATGCCATCATGGACAAGTAAAGCAAGTAAAGATATTACTTTTTTGAGTCATAAACTTTAACAATTAAGCTATTAAGAAAATTGATTTTACACTAGAGTTTTTTAATTGAAATTGTCATGTGTTCATGGAAATAATGTATAACTTAGTATGTTTATTGACAGAATGTAAATATGAGAAAGGAAACTGGGGAGCCTGTGATTCTACCACTAATAACATGTCCAGAACACTGACTTTAAAGAAAGGAGATCCTGCCAACTGTCAGACCACCAAGACTATCACCAAACCTTGTAGACGATCTGCATTGAGAGGGTTATGTAAGTCTTATTGTATTAATTGATCTGATGATTTTCTGTCTACTTCAGACACCAAAGGGTATAAAATAGTGGATGAAAAAATAAGACATGGGAACACTGAGTTCTGGGTTTGATTTTGGCATTAGTTAAACAGTCCCTATTTTCCCCTTTTTAATGGTCATGGATTGATAGCATATGTAATGGAACATTTACATGTTAAAGGTTAATTGAAATCGAACAAAAGTAGTGTAGTAGTTGAAACCGTGGAGTATAGATAAATTTCATTACATAGCATTACCTATACCCATATCAATATGTGACTTATTTCATATAAAAAAGGATTAATGTATTTTGCAGCTTGCAAGTACTCATTTGGTGATTGGGGAACCTGTAATCCTAGAACCAACACCATGACAAGAACACTTACTCTCAAAGCTGGAAATGTTAATATTTGTCCCAAATCTAAAACTTTTAGCAGAAAATGCAAAAGCCGTAAGTATATCATATTTTACAATTTTACAGCATAATGATAAAATTTCACTGGTGAATTTTGACTTTGTGATCTGAATTCACGGATTGCTGAAAATGTATCTTTTACCAAAACCATAAAGCATCAGACTTAGCAAGTGATGTTTCTTTTTGTGTCTTTTTGTCTAGAGGCTTCTTCATCAACATCATCATTTATAATATTTTGTTGAATGTAAGTTTATAATATTTTGTAGCATGGGATATTAGTTTATGATATGTTATAGGATGTAAGTTTATGATATTTTGTAGGATAGGATGTAAGCTTATGATATTTTGTAGGATAGGATGAAAGTTAATGATATTTTGTAGGATAGGATGTAAGTTTATGATATTTTGTAGGATACGATGTAAGCTTATGATATTTTGTAGGATAGGATGAAAGTTAATGATATTTTGTAGGATAGGATGTAAGTTTATGATATTTTGTAGGATGGGATGTAAGTTTATTATATTTTGTAGGATAGGCTGTAAGTTTATGATAATTTGTATGATATGATGTACGTTTAAGATATTTTGTAGGATCCGATGTAAGTTTATGATATTTCATAGGATAGCATGTAAGTTTATGATATTTTGTAGGATATGATGTAAGTTTATGATATTTTGTAGGATAGGATGTAACTTTATGATATTTTGTAGGATAGGATGTAAGTTTATGATGTATTGTAGGATAGGATGTAAGTTTATGATATTTTGTAGGATAGGATGTAAGTTTATGATATTTTGTAGGATAGGATGTAACTTTATGATATTCTGTAGGATAATTTGCAGGATGTAAGTTTATGATATTTTGTAGGATAGGATGCAAGTTTATGATATTTTGTAGGATAGGATGTAACTTTATGATATTCTGTAGGATATTTTGCAGGATGTAAGTTTATGATATTTTATAGGATAGTATGTAAGTTTATGATATTTATAGGATGTAACTTTATGATATTCTGTAGGATATTTTGCAGGATGTAAGTTTATGATATTTTGTAGGATAGGATGCAAGTTTATGATATTTTGTAGGATGGGATGTAAGTTTATGATATTTTGTAGGATAGGATGTAAGTTTATGATATTTTGTAGGATAGGATGTAAGTTTATGATATTTTGTAGGATAGGATGTAAGTTTATGCTATTTTGTAGGATAGGATGTAAGTTTATGATATTTTGTAGGATAGGATGTAAGTTATGATATTTTGTAGGATAGCATGTAAGTTTATGATATTTTGTATGATATGATGTAAGTTTATGATATTTTATAGGATACGATGTCAGTTTATGATATTTTGTAGGATAGGATGTAAGTTTATGATATTTTGTAGGATATGATGTAACTTTATGATATTTTGTAGGATAGTATGTAAGTTTATGATATTTTGTAGGATGGGATGCAAGTTTATATTTTGTAGGATACGATGTAAGTTTATGATATTTTGTAAGATAGATGTAAGTTTATGATATTTGTAGGATAGCATGTAAGTTTATGATATTTTGTAGGATAGGATGCAAGTTTATGATATTTTGTAGGATACGATGTAAGTTTATGATATTTTGTAGGATACGATGTCAGTTTATAATATTTTATAGGATAGGATGTAAGTTTATGATATTTTATAGGATAGGATGTAACTTTATGATATTTTTTAGGATAGGATGTAACTTTATATTTTGTAGGATAGGATGTAACTTTATGATATTCTGTAGGCTATTTTGCAGGATGTAACTTTATGATATTTTGTAGGATAGGATGCAAGTTTATGATATTTTGTAGGATAACATGTAAGTTTATGATATTTTGTAGGATAGGAAGTAAGTTTATGATATCTTGATGGATAACATGTAAGTTTATGATATTTTGTAGGATGTAAGTTTATGAAAGGAGATTGGTCAGCCTGTGATAAATCAACAAAACTAATGACAAGAGTTGATACACTAGCTAATGGTAACAACGCTTTCTGTGAAAAATCCAGAACAATTACCAAAAAATGTGTCAAGAATAAGAAAAGTAAGTAGTTAGTCCTGTTCAAAATATCAAGCTATAAGAACTTTGTCTCATACCTTGACAACTATAGGCAATTTTCTTTTAAAATTAGTATGTAATTTGATTTGATTGTACACTAGTGAAAAGATCCAATGAAAGGCAAAGATAGCAAGACAGTAACAAATCTCGCATTCATACTCTTTGAAATTTATTTCAGAATGTAAATATCAGTTAGGAGATTGGAGTGATTGTGTTGATAATTACCGAACTAGAAGTAAAATATTAGTCAAAGGAGATCCTAAAGTATGTACAGATACCACAGCATTAAAACGTTCTTGTATTCGTAATAATGGTCAAGGTTTGTATTAGTTTTTTTGATTCAAGAGTTTGGTTTCAGAACTGTTCTGTATTTGATGTAGGATTAGGTGTGGTGTATTTTGTGAATCAAGGGATTGTTAAGAGGTGTATCAAGGCCACTGATAGCATAAATTTGAACCATTCGTATTTTCAATTGGTCAAATCTCGAATTATGCATGTAGCACATATTAAGTCCTTTGCATTTAGTGACATCCATCATATCTAAGATATTGTTAGAAAAGCTCTTTTCTATCCCTTTATCGCCTTTTTTTCAAAACTTGTCATAGAATCAGAAATTTAATGGGTTTCTCCTTGAATAGTTATCTCCCATTAATTGATAAGAAAATGGAAATATACATTCATGCATGAGAGATTAGCTTAAGAGTATGAAACTATATAATAGTCTGTCAAGGGCTATGATTTGCTGTATTCACTGGCTTACATTCCAATCCAATCTATGCACTCTGTTATACAAGAAAGGTACATGTACCTCTTGCAGTCAAGGTATTAGGTAATAGTTGAGATCTATAAGTAATACATATTTAATAATAAGATTTTGAACTTTTCATTATTTCAGAAAGATGTTTTTTCGGCCCATGGGGAGAATTTGGTTCCTGTATGAATGGAGTGATGACTAAAAATCGTAAAGTTTTACAAGGTGGAACTGCTTGTGAAAGAAAAGCTGTTATAACTAAAGGCTGCAGCAGTTGATTTGCTTGTATTATTTTAAATTTTGTGGTTATGATGTTTTTTTTCTTTCTTAAATTTTGTATAGATTTATGTTATGACAAATTTAATTTTTGGTTGAAATTCATGTCAGAAATTAGGCTACATTTTAGCACCACCAATTTTATAGTTTGGTTTTAGAGTAACACATTAATATCTAAGAATGTGTTTATATGTGAACTTTGATGGTGGTTCATTTTCCAAATTTTTCTGAAGCTTGACATACACCATAGACGCCTAAAAATTTCTAGGTTTACAGTACCGGTATTACATTGAAAAAGAGGCATTTATTCCTTATTAAAAAGTTCTCAAAAATAATCAATATATTTCATCCAAACCCTAAGAACCTTCCTGCATATACCCTTGGAACCAATATTATTTAAAGTGATAAAGATCTACACAAAAGTAATACATATATAGCCAAATTTTTGTTTTGCCAAAGGTGTATTACACAAACTGCTACATATTTGTTAGTATTAGTACAATAAAATTATCATTCTCAATTAAGCTTGTCACAATATAGTTTAGATTGATAGAGAAGAAAGCAAAATGTTTTCAAGTTAACTATTTGATTATTTCCTTGAATTTCAGAAAAATCTCATACAAAAGCTACTTTTTAACAAATTTGAAATGACAAAGTGTATAAAATGAAATCAA
Source organism: Nipponacmea schrenckii (assembly GCA_030562195.1). Taxonomy (NCBI): domain Eukaryota; kingdom Metazoa; phylum Mollusca; class Gastropoda; family Lottiidae; genus Nipponacmea; species Nipponacmea schrenckii. The sequence continues at coordinate 13,325,108 of JAUJPP010000001.1, forward strand.
ATGAGATTTTGTATTTAGGTAGCTAATTTAAAGGGTAAATTTTGATATTGTGTTCTCTGTGTGTTTTTATGTGTTTGTTTGGTTGTTATGTTCTGTATATGGTTTACATGTGTGTCTTTTGTATTAATTTGTATTTTATTTCTTTTACTTCATTTATATCAAAATTAAAGAATTGTTTTACAAATGTTTTTCTTGGTGATTCATTTTATGCAGTCTTAATTTTATGAATGTAATTTTTCAGATTTTACTGAAATTGAAACAAAGGTTAGCAAAATTTTAAGAACAAAACAACTCTTGTTATAACATACAACAGACAACACTTGTTTCAATGCAGTAGTCTTTATTCATTTTTTAGTTTTTGATGTCATTTATATGATATATGGAAAATTGTACTGAATATGAACATATTTATTAGTAAATATAATTTATAACAATCTTAAATTAATGACTTAAGGTGAAACAACAACAACATATTTTGAAAAACTCAAACTTTTCAAGTTGAGATTATGTTATTAGATACATGAATGATAATTCTGGACATACCTAATAGACTTTCATTCATATTTAATTAACTTTTTAATAATATAAATTTTATTATTCAAATTGTAATCTATATAGTTATGATATACACCTATGATCTATGGCAAATATAAGTTTCAAATAAATATATAAAGGTAAATTTCATTATTGCTATTATATTTTCAATTACAATAAGTAATAAATAATAAGTAATTGACTTAAACAGTCTAGCCATATTATCTAATTTAGATAATCTAAATTTGATGAAAAAGATTGTTCAGGATAAAAACTTGAAATGCAGCCTATTATCAGGCATTTTAATGTAAAATGAAAGAAGCTAAAATGTGTTTCTTTGCGCTTACTTTGGACAAGGATTAGATTTCATCCTTAATTTTTTTTAAATTGTTTTTAGTATGATTCTGTTTGTAAATGTGGTGTTTTCCATTGTAGAAGTTTGTCATATTTTGTTTTACAGACTTTTTGAAAGAAGTAGTACAGGAATCTCTAAATCTTCTTGAATAACTTATTTTGACCTGGAATATTTTTAAAACTGAACATAATGTTCTTGAATAAATTAAAGAGGTCCTTATAGATATTTTGTATAAGCTCAACATGTAAATAATATTTAAATTACATCCAATAATTTTCTTGCCATGAATATTGTATGTGTTGTCTACATATATATCAGTTAAAATTGTAATGTATATTTCTCTATGATATCACATCCAATGTGCAATAAAGACTTTATAGTCAGCTTTCATACATTTTAGATCTTATTTAATAATAATAAACTCTTTATTTTACCCAGGTCAGAATTATACAATATACAAGTACATGGTCGCAAATTACCGACATTTTGATTCGGAAACTATTGAGTAGTATTCTGGTCTATTGTACAACAAATAATTGGCTTCAAGTTCTTTTTGCTCATAAGGTTGTCAATTTCATCGGGGTCATGGTCAGATGGTAGCCGATCCGGATCTTTGGCAATATCATCCTCAAAATTTTCATTAATTTTCATATCTGAATCCACATCAAAAGGGTTTTCGATGTCGAACTATTGATCAAGAATATATTCGCCACTGCAGTTAGGTTTTTCTGCTGTAGGCCTATACTGGCTGTTTATTCTTGAAAGATACACAAGCATCTCTCCCCTTGAACTAAAATACTTTTTTGAAGCCATGTTACCATAATATGAAAAATATAAACAAGATCATTAACTACGATTGTGACAAATATTGGATGGAAATCATCAAAATCACTTTGAAATGTGTGTTTCGACTTAATTGAAACTCTTAGAACGTAAAGGCATCATTGAACACAAAAGATTAATTAGTGTAGCCAAGGGGAAAAAGGTCGTAGGATTTCGTCAGTGTACGATGAAGAAGACAATTTAATAAGAAAATGTCGTAGGCTATGTCGAATGACTTCGACCCTTTACAAATAAGAAAAATATCTATTAAAATCTCTAAATTCTTCACTTTTAAATGCTTTAAAACTTCAAACTGATAACATAATATACAGACTTAAAAGGGCCAATATTCAAGAGAAAATATATTAAAAACACGATATGAACAGAAAAAGATGTGGTTATGACTTACATACAGCTTGTCAAAATCACTTATGTGTAGGTGATAAACCATTTCTTTGATAATAGAACATTGCATGTTATACATTGTAATACTAATGATGTCTCTAAATAAGAATATGAAAATGTCTTACCGTAAAACTACTCAATTATCTCAGTACTTGATAGACTCTCTCTCTCTTGACGTCAATGTTTTTCCTTCATGGCCGACTTACGACGTTTTCGCGCGCCAAATTTATACCTATCGACTTACGACAAAATGTCACATGATCCTAACTTGTAAACTAGTGAACTAACCATCGCGAAATTTTAATACAAGGTGTATCACTATTTTATGAAACGAAAAAAATCAAAAAGTGTTTGTAGAAAATTTGCAACTTACCGACGATATTATGTAGGTCAATGACATTGCTAGATAAATAACACAACAAATATATATATTTTTTCTTATTTTGTGGCTTAAAAACAAGCTTGTTGGCTGAGGCTTTTTACCACGGTTAAAGAAAGTCTATGACATTAAAATTTATATTTGGCTAAACGAAAAGTTACAATAGTTTAACACTAATCATCTCTCTTTTACACATTTCCACAAAATTCCCTCCAGTCTCTGTCCCGAAAATATCAGCGAAATATTCCTCCATCATTTTCTCCTAGGCAAACAACAAAAAATGGCGCTAAAATAGATAGCGGATGTAGGTTTTCTGTTTGAAGTTGGAAAACATGGCTGGTCCCTCACCGTCTGTCGTAAAAAGATGATCGTCAGATTATCATTTATGACATACATTTTTCAGATTGTTATGCAGGGTAGCCTATCATAGAGGGTTAAACAGCCCCGTCGTCAGGATGTATTTAGTGCTGGGGCCCGCATTCTAATACCTGGTGCAGCGGGCGAAGCCCGTTGTTTGAGCGCCGAAGGCGCGACTTAACAAGGGGGGTCTAAGGGTCCTCCCCCATGAAATTTTCAAAACTAGAAGCCCAGAGCGCGCATTTCTGATGATTTTAAGGCGCCGAATTCTCCATTAAAATGGTAATCTTTTTGTTTGTTTACGAAGCTTGGCCTACTATTTCATACAGTATTATATATAACAGAACCCCACTCGTGTCTGTGTCTATTAAGCTTTGCGAGGGAGCTTGGCGTAGTGATATCACTGCACTAATATCACTACACCAAGCTAAGCCCCGACTGCAATATTGTAAACCCGGAGTCACGTCTTGACTAATAGCTCTAAAATAATAAAAAGGTATCCAGTTTTAATTAATTTAAATTGGCAATGCGCATGTCAAACCGGAAGTACATATTTTCAGATTAGCCTGGCTCTGGGGGCGAAAACTAACTTTAACTGCATATAACGTCAACCTGGTTCGATAATATAAGCCAAGACTTATGCGAATTATAAAACAATATATAATAAACAGTTCTTACCTTTTTATATGGTCTTAAACCTTAACTTTTTTTTATGTCAGGAAACGGAATATAGTCAGTAAACGTCCTTATTCGAGACTATAATAGTCTCGGATCAGAACGTTGAGAGTCTCGCTTCAAAACAAGAAAGATAACTCAATACGGTACACAAACAATAGTAAATTTGGCCATAACAGAAATAGACTTTATGCGGATCGGTATTCATGCGTCTGAGGAAAGGATAAATCAATACATATTATCAGAGCCTATTTTATATAGGCTCTGATATTATACTACCATGCAACGAAAAGCAGATGAAGACACAGCAAATTAATCAATCTCTGCTGAACAAAAAAAAAGTTTTGAGACAGGTCAGTTGGTGGGGCTCAATTCTCGCCCTAGCGAGGGGCTGGGGTTAAAATGTGGCCAAGGCAACGAGGGTAAGATATTTATAGGCTTACCTTTTTCCACAGGCCAGTTTTATATCTTAGAATGATAGAAAAGACAGCGACACACATATCATGCACTAATCTAACACTGACCTCACTCATTATCGAACTGTTAATTCGTACGATTTAGTCACGGAAGTCAATAGTGTCTGTGTAATGAATATCAGCCCAAAATGATCCAGTCTATATATCCGTCTCTAAGCAACTCAAACGTTTGGAAACATTGTATGATTATCAATGATATTGCATGGTCAGTAAACTTAACATTGATTATTCATTTTACAGGGCGCATAACATGTTAATGTAAAGTTTAATCAGCTGTTGGGGCCCGATGACGTATTCCAATGCAAAGTCTATGGAAAATTATCCATGTTCTGACCTAGAATGGACTAAAAAAAAAAAAAAAAAAAAAGAAAAATAGCAACGTTATATACGGGTAGGTACATTCAGTGCAAATTGCGATTCAATATCTCAAATAGTATTTTGTCTTTTTCCTATAATATGCAGCTCAATTATTTGGTTAGCTTTTTTTAGGCTTACTTTTTTAAACAGACCTAGGGTTACGACTTGGGGTTAGCTAGGGTTAACCCTAGGGTTAATCCTGGGGTTAACTGCCATTTTAAGAAAGCAAATTAGGGTTAGCTCAGGACAGGGTCAAGGCTTGTTCAGAGATATGGTTTCTGCATATCAAACGAAAGGGCACGTCGTTGCGCATCTTCTCCACACAAATTCGTTGCGAACAAAATGCCTCAGGAGCTTAAAATGGACCCCAAAACATGTTATACCCTTTTGGCGAGTGGCTCATAGTGGGTTAAAATATGACAAAGGCAATTAGGGTTAGCTTTTTTTAGGCTTACTTTTTTAAACAGACCTGTTTTGTACACTTAAAATAATAGAAAAGACCGTGGTAGACTTGAAAAAAAAAGAATTTTCAAAAATTCTTTGACTGGGGAGGTCCCTATAGATATTTTGTATAAGCTCAACATGTAAATAATATTTAAATTACATCCAATAATTTTCTTGCCATGAATATTGTATGTGTTGTCTACATATATATCAGTTAAAATTGTAATGTATATTTCTCTATGATATCACATCCAATGTGCAATAAAGACTTTATAGTCAGCTTTCATACATTTTAGATCTTATTTAATAATAATAAACTCTTTATTTTACCCAGGTCAGAATTATACAATATACAAGTACATGGTCGCAAATTACCGACATTTTGATTCGGAAACTATTGAGTAGTTTTCCCTGGTCTATTGTACAACAAATAATTGGCTTCAAGTTCTTTTTGCTCATAAGGTTGTCAATTTCATCGGGGTCATGGTCAGATGGTAGCCGATCCGGATCTTTGGCAATATCATCCTCAAAATTTTCATTAATTTTCATATCTGAATCCACATCAAAAGGGTTTTCGATGTCGAACTATTGATCAAGAATATATTCGCCACTGCAGTTAGGTTTTTCTGCTGTAGGCCTATACTGGCTGTTTATTCTTGAAAGATACACAAGCATCTCTCCCCTTGAACTAAAATACTTTTTTGAAGCCATGTTACCAAAATATGAAAAATATAAACAAGATCATTAACTACGATTGTGACAAATATTGGATGGAAATCATCAAAATCACTTTGAAATGTGTGTTTCGACTTAATTGAAACTCTTAGAACATAAAGGCATCATTGAACACAAAAGATTAATTAGTGATCCCAAAGGGGGAAAAAAAGGTCGTGGGATTTCGTCAGTGTACGATGATGAAGACAATTTAATAAAAAAATGTCGTAGGCTATGTCGAATGACTTCGACCCTTTACAAATAAGAAAAATATCTTTTTAAAATCTCTAAATTCTTCACTTTTAAATGCTTTAAAACTTCAAACTGATAACATAATATACAGACTTAAAAGGGCCAATATTCAAGAAAAAATATATTAAAAACACGATTTGAACAGAAAAAGATGTGGTTATGACTTGCATACACCTTGTCAAAATCACTTATGTGTAGGTGATAAACCATTTCTTTGATAATAGAACATTGCATGTTATACATTGTAATACTAATGATGTCTCTAAATAAGAATATGAAAATGTCTTACCGTAAAACTACTCAATTATCTCAGTACTTGATAGACTCTCTCTCTCTTGACGTCAATGTTTTTCCTTCATGGCCGACTTAGGGACGTTTTCGCGCGCCAAATTTATACCTATCGACTTACGACAAAATGTCACATGATCCTAACTTGTAAACTAGTGAACTAACCATCGCGAAATTTTAATACAAGGTGTATCACTATTTTATGAAACGAAAAAAATCAAAAAGTGTTTGTAGAAAATTTGCAACTTACCGACGATATTATGTAGGTCAATGACATTGCTAGATAAATAACACAACAAAATATATTTTTTTTTCTTATTTTGTGGCTTAAAAACAAGCTTGTTGGCTGAGGCTTTTTACCACGGTTAAAGAAAGGCAGAGGATATTTGGCACGGCGTGGTAAATAATTATTTGCCACGGGTTTTCATTATTTGCCACTTGTCTTCATAAATGATGAAATAAACGATATTTTTACAAATAAGATTGAGATCATGATTATATTAACACATTTTGGTGAATGACGGAGACATAATTTAATCAAATTGAAGCGATTTTGACATAATCAAAATACGAAAATAAACAGCATTTTTGATCGCAAATAGTAGTCGCGATTAACATGTTGGCGGTATTGATTCAAACACGCATAGTAAAAAAAAAGTCCTACCTATAAAATACTGTATCATTTACAAATGAGAATACATCGATAAGCGATATTTATTTGCAGTATGTTTACCAATACCGGTGAGATTTTAAACCCACGATTTCGGTCGAAATAAAGGATAGAATATGCTTGTTAAAGTGAAATAATACTTATAAACATTCCGAAACACGGGCCACGGCATTACAAGGCTGCAATGAAGGAATTTTCGCAGTGATATTTGCCTTCTCTTATTTTAATTTTCAACGTTCACGTGCACAGTTGTTAGCAAAAAGCACCTCTATTTTCCTTGTTAGCCCTTAACAGTAAGATAAAAGATAAAAGTGGAAATGATATACACAGCTCGTGGTAAATAAGATAAAACAAGTGGTAGGGGTTGTTAGCTAATTACTATACACGGACCCGTGGTAAATAAGATTTTAACAAGTGGTAGGGGTTGTAAGCTAACTACTATACACAGACCCGTGGTAAATAAGATAAAACAAGTGGTAGTGGTTGTAAGCTAACTACTATACACAGACCCGTGGTAAATAAGATAAAACAAGTGGTAGGGGTTGTGAGCTAACTACTATACACAAACCCGTGGTAAATAAGATAAAACAAGTGGTAGTGGTTGTAAGCTAACTACAATACACAGACCCGTGGGGAAATAAGATAAAACAAGTGTTAGGGATTGTAAGCTAACTACTATACACAGACCCGTGGTAAATAAGATAAAACAAATGGTAGGGGTTAAGAGCTAACTACTATATACAGACCCGTGGTAAATAAGATAAGACAAGTGGTAAGGGTTGGAAGCCAACTACTATACAAAAACCCGTGGTAAATAAGATAAAACAAGTGGTAGTGGTTGTAAGCTAACTACTATACACAGACCCCCTGGTAAATAAGATAAAACAAGTGGTAGGGGTTGTAAGCTAACTACTATACACAGACCCTTGGTAAATAAGATAAAACAAGTGGTAGGGATTGTAAGCTAACTACTATACACAGACCCGTGGTAAATAAGATAAAACAAGTAGTAGGGGTTGTAAGCTAACTACTATACACAGACCCGTGGTAAATAAGATAAAACAAGTGGTAGGGGTTGTAAACTAACTACTATACACAGACCCGTGGTAAATAAGATAAAACAAGTGGTAGGGGTTGTAAGCTAACTACTATACACAGACTAGTGGTAAATAAGATAAAACAAGTGGTAGGGGTTGTAAGCTAACTACTATACACAGACTAGTGATAGATAAGATAAAACAAGTGGTAGGGATTGAAAGCTAACTTCTATACACAGACCCGTGGTAAATAAGATAAAACAAGTGGTAGGGGTTGTAAGCTAACTTCTAAATACAGACCCGTGGTAAATAAGATAAAACAAGTGGTAGGGCTTGTGAGCTAACCTCTATACACAGACCCGTGGTAAATAAGATAAAACAAGTGGTAGGGGTTGTAAGCTAACTACTATACTCAGACCAGTGGTAAATAAGATAAAACAAGTGGTAGGGGTTGTAAGCTAACTACTATACACAAACCCGTGGTAAATGAAATAAAGCAAGTGGTAGGGGTTGTAAGCTTACTACTATACACAGACCCGTGGTAAATAAGATAAAACAAGTGGTAGGGATTGTAAGCTAACTACCATACACGGACCCGTGGTAAATGAGATAAAACAAGTGGTAAGGGTTGTAAGCTAACTACTATACACAGACCCGTGGTAAATAAGATAAAACAAGTGGTAGGGGTTGTTAGCTAACTACTATACACAAACTCGTGGTAAATAAGATAAAACAAGTGGAAGGGATTGTAAGCTAATTACTATACACGGACCCGTGGTAAATAAGATAAAACAAGTGGTAGGGATTGTAAGCCAACAACTATACACGGACCCGTGGTAAATGAGATAAAACAAGTGGTAGGGATTGTAAGCTAACTACTATACACGGACCCGTGGTAAATGAGATAAAACAAGTGGTAGGGGTTGTAAGCTAACTACTTTACACAGACCCGTGGTAAATAAGATAAAACACAGGTCCATGTATAGTAGTTAGCTTACAACCCCTACCCTTGTTTTATCTTATTTACCACGGGTCTGTGTATAGTAATTAGCTTACAACCCCTACCCTTGTTTTATCTTATTTACCACGGGTTTCTGTATAGTAGTTAGCTTACAACCCCTACCACTTGTTTTATCTTATTTACCAAGGGTCTGTGTACAGTAGTTAGCTTACAACCCCTACCACTTGTTTTATCTTATTTACCACGGGTCTGTGTATAGTAGTTAGCTTACAACCCCTACCCTTGTTTTATCTTATTTACCACGGGTCTGTGTATAGTAGTTAGCTTACAACCACTACCACTTGTTTTATCTTATTTACCACGGGTTTCTGTATAGTAGTTAGCTTACAACCCTTACCACTTGTTTTATCTTATTTACCAAGGGTCTGTGTATAGTAGTTAGCTTACAACCCCTACCACTTGTTTTATCTTATCTACCACGGGTTTCTGTATAGTAGTTAGCTTACAACCCTTACCATTTGTTTTAGATTATTTACCACTAGTCTGTGTAAAGTAGTTAGCTTACAACCCCTACCACTTGTTTTATCTTATTTACCACTAGTCTGTGTATAGTAGTTAGCTTACAACCCATACCACTTGTTTTATCTTATTTACCACGGGTCTGTGTATAGTAGTTAGCTTACAACCACTACCACTTGTTTTATCTTATTTACCACGGGTCCGTGTATAGTAGTTAGCTTACAACCACTACCACTTGTTTTATCTTATTTACCACTGGTCTGTGTATAGTAGTTAGCTTACAATCCCTATCACTTGTTTTATCTTATTTACCACGGGTCTGTGTATAGTAGTAAGCTTACAACCCTTACCACTTGTTTTATTTTATTTACCACGGGTCTGTGTATAGAAGTTAGCTCACAACCCCTACCACTTGTTTTATCTTATTTACCACGGGTCTGTATTTAGAAGATAGCTTACAACCCCTACCACTTGTTATATCTTATTTACCACGGGTCTGTATATAGTAGTTACCTCTCAAACCCTACCACTTGTTTTATCTTATTTACCACGGGTCTGTACATAGTAGTTAGCTTACAACCCCTACCACTTGTTTTATCTTATTTACCACGAGTCTGTATATAGGAGTTACATCTCAACCCCTACCACTTGTTTTATCTTATTTACCACTGGTCTGTGTATAGTAGTTAGCTAACAACCCCTACCACTTGTTTTATCTTATTTACCACAAGTCTGTGTATAGTAGTTAGCTTACAATCCCTACCACTTGTTTTATCTTATTTACCACTGGTCTGTGTATAGTAGTTAGCTTACAACCCCTACCACTTGTTTTATCTTATTTACCACAAGTCTGTGTATAGTAGTTAGCTTACAATCCCTACCACTTGTTTTATCTTATTTACCACGGGTCTGTGTATAGTAGTTAGCTTACAACCCTTACCACTTGTTTTATCTTATTTACCACGGGTCTGTGTATAGTAGTTAGCTTACAATCCCTACCACTTGTTTTATCTTATTTACCACTGGTCTGTGTATAGTAGTTAGCTTACAACCCTTACCACTTGTTTTATCTTATTTACCACGGGTCTGTGTATAGTAGTTAGCTTACAACCCTTACCACTTGTTTTATCTTATTTACCACGGGTCTGTGTATAGTAGTTAGCTTACAATTTCCCCACCACTTGTTTTATCTTATTTACCACTGGTCTGTGTATAGTAGTTAGCTAACAACCCCTACCACTTGTTTTATCTTATTTACCACAAGTCTTTGTATAGTAGTTAGCTCACAACCCCTACCACTTGTTTTATCTTATTTACCACGGGTCTGTGTATAGTAGTTAGCTTACAACCCCTACCACTTGTTTGATCTTATTTACCACGGGTCTGTATATAGTAGTTAGCTTACAACCCATACCACTTGTGTTATCTTATTTACCACGGGTCTGTGTATAGAGGTTAGCTCACAAACCTACCACTTGTTTTATCTTATTTACCACGGGTCTGTATTTAGAAGTTAGCTTACAACCCCTACCACTTGTTTTATCTTATTTACCACGGGTCTGTATATAGTAGTTACCTCTCAACCCCTACCACTTGTTTTATCTTATGTACCACGGGTCTGTATATAGTAGTTAGCTTACAACCCCTACCACTTGTCTTATCTTATTTACCACGGGTCTGTGTATAGAAGTTAGCTCACAACCCCTACCACTTGTTTTATCTTATTTACCACGGGTCTGTATTTAGAAGTTAGCTTACAACCCCTACCACTTGTTTTATCTTATTTACCACGGGTCTGTGTATAGAAGTTAGCTCACCCAAACCCCCACCACTTGTTTTATCTTATTTACCACGGGTCTGTATTTAGAAGTTAGCTCACAACCCCTACCACTTGTTTTATCTTATTTACCATGGGGCTGTATTTAGAAGTTAGCTCACAACCCCTACCACTTGTTTTATCTTTTTACCACGGGTCTGTATTTAGAAGTTAGCTTACAACCCCTACCACTTGTTTTATCTTATTTACCACGGGTCTGTATATACAGTAGTAGTTACCTCTCAACCCCTACCACTTGTTTTATTTTTATTTACCACGGGTCTGTATTTAGAAGTTAGCTTACAACCCCTACCACGTGTTGTATTGTATTTACCACGGGTCTGTGTATGATAAAAAAAAATGAAATTTATTAGCATTGATTTTGAAATATAAATTTTAAAATTATGTATTCATACTGTTAAACTCGCGTATCCATGTTTTCTCCACTATTAATGATTCTAAACGCACATCTAAAGGGCATACAATATTTCATAGGCTGGGGATTTTCACCTGGTGTATATAACAATACGCACAATATGGCGGACAGTTGAATTATCGCTTCGGTTAGAAAACACACAATTCCAGTTACAAAAGACACTGAATCCCGAATTAGACGACGGCATTTGTAATTTTATGTGTGATTCAATAGAAAATCATTAAATCTAAGAAGAAATTCGTTCTTAAATAGCTTAAAATAGTACAATTACTTACCACGGGCCGTGGCAAATAACCGAACGTGTAGTGACAGACTATTTACCACGGCCCGTGGTAAATATCCACTACGTTAAAGAAAGTCTATGACATTAAAATTTATATTTGGCTAAACGAAAAGTTACAATAGTTTAACACTAATCATCTCTCTTTTACACATTTCCACAAAATTCCCTCCAGTCTCTGTCCCGAAAATATCAGCGAAATATTCCTCCATCATTTTCTCCTAGGCAAACAACAAAAAATGGCGCTAAAATAGATAGCGGATGTAGGTTTTCTGTTTGAAGTTGGAAAACATGGTTTTCTGGTCCCTCACCGTCTGTCGTAAAAAGATGATCGTCAGATTATCATTTATGACATACATTTTTCAGATTGTTATGCAGGGTAGCCTATCATAGAGGGTTAAACAGCCCCGTCGTCAGGATGTATTTAGTGCTGGGGCCCGCATTCTAATACCTGGTGCAGCGGGCGAAGCCCGTTGTTTGAGCGCCGAAGGCGCGACTTAACAAGGGGGGTCTGAGGGTCCTCCCCCATGAAATTTTCAAAACTAGAAGCCCAGAGCGCGCATTTCTGATGATTTTAAGGCGCCGAATTCTCCATTAAAATGGTAATCTTTTTGTTTGTTTACGAAGCTTGGCCTACTATTTCATACAGTATTATATATAATAGAACCCCACTCGTGTCTGTGTCTATTAAGCTTTGCGAGGGAGCTTGGCGTAGTGATATCACTGCACTAATATCACTACACCAAGCTAAGCCCCGACTGCAATATTGTAAACCCGGAGTCACGTCTTGACTAATAGCTCTAAAATAATAAAAAGGTATCCAGTTTTAATTAATTTAAATTGGCAATGCGCATGTCAAACCGGAAGTACATATTTTCAGATTAGCCTGGCTCTGGGGGCGAAAACTAACTTTAACTGCATATAACGTCAACCTGGTTCGATAATATAAGCCAAGACTTATGCGAATTATAAAACAATATATAATAAACAGTTCTTACCTTTTTATATGGTCTTAAACCTAAACTTTTTTTTTATGTCAGGAAACGGAATATAGTCAGTAAACGTCCTTATTCGAGACTATAATAGTCTCGGATCAGAACGTTGAGAGTCTCGCTTCAAAACAAGAAAGATAACTCAATACGGTACACAAACAATAGTAAATTTGGCCATAACAGAAATAGACTTTATGCGGATCGGTATTCATGCGTCTGAGGAAAGGATAAATCAATACATATTATCAGAGCCTATTTTATATAGGCTCTGATATTATACTACCATGCAACGAAAAGCAGATGAAGACACAGCAAATTAATCAATCTCTGCTGAACAAAAAAAAAGTTTTGAGACAGGTCAGTTGGTGGGGCTCAATTCTCGCCCTAGCGAGGGGCTGGGGTTAAAATGTGGCCAAGGCAACGAGGGTAAGATATTTATAGGCTTACCTTTTTCCACAGGCCAGTTTTATATCTTAGAATGATAGAAAAGACAGCGACATACATATCATGCACTAATCTAACACTGACCTCACTCATTATCGAACTGTTAATTCGTACGATTTAGTCACGGAAGTCAATAGTGTCTGTGTAATGAATATCAGCCCAAAATGA